>OMLM01004081.1:21816-34782 GCA_900302695.1 Helostoma temminkii | reverse complement strand
GTAGAGATATCTATGCAGTTTGCTGGGATGATGGTGACTGATGATGATGCACTGATTTACATTTTAAGTGGATGAGAAAAAAAAAGAAAATACATTTACATTAACACTTACATTTAGCCATTTGGCAGATGCTTTTATCCAAAGCAACTTACAAGTGAAGTACAAAACAAGCAAAAATCTAAGTCAGGGAGAAAAACTCTAAAGCAAAGCACTATCAAAAAGCGTGTGTCTGTTTTATGAGATGTAAGTGCAGGAATTTTTTTATTTTTTTTTTGGAAGAAAGTGCATTTTAAGTGCATAGAAAGTTCTGGAAAAGTTCTGTCTTCAGCAGTTTCTTGAATATTGGGAGTGAGGCTGATGACTGCGCAGAGTTCGGTAGCTCAGTCCACCACTGTGGGACCACAGAGCTGAAGAGTAGTACTTAACAGTAAATACACACTTAAACTGCGAAAAGCAACCTACAATGCACACACAACTTGAGTAAAAGCCAACATCATAATCAGCTGGGCAAGTCAAAAAAAACACATCAGGTCTATGTGGCAGATGGTTCACAGTCATAGAGAGGCTGAGCAAATACAACTGTGGAGATAAGCTGCTGTGGCTGAGCACCAACACACACAACTGGCTGAGCTTCCACACTTGCTGGTGTCGACACCTACATTTTAACATTGAATCAAATATCACTAATGAACAAAGGCTATTTAATTTGACAAACACCAACATTAGTTTTCATTTTGCGTCTTTTTGAATGTAAAGGCCATATTAAGCTATAGAAAACATTTACCTTGGTCCTGCCACCTGTCTTCCATCTACGACATTTACTAATATACAATATTTTATTCCTGTATAAATATGTGTTTCTTTGGTATCTCTTTTATTATCAACTGATGACTGTTGCTTAAATGTTGTTTCACTACTTGTTGATTTTAAATATTGTATTTTTATTTTAGATCAATTTTCTTGATTTACATTTTTATCTATAAAATATTGGCAAATAATGAAAAACACTTTTTTTTTTTTACATTGTTCTGAAAATAACAATAATAGTGTAATATAATCCATTTGTCAGCTGCCTCTCCCTTTCTTCTCCTGACAGTCAGCCACTAATACTAAACTAAAAGACAAACAAAACTAACACAGACGCAAAAAGAGGCATGGACAATGAAAAACACACCAAGAGATAAAGCCCCCCACAGACAGCCATCTACATAACAACAAATCAAGAACATAAAATAGAAAGGGGTCAACTCACGCTTCAGAGTGGGTAATGTCATCCAAAGTGGCTGAGGCAGACAGATATCTGAAGACACAACAGCAGGATAATGACACACGGGAAGTAACATGCTCACAATACAGTACAGTAGAGTTCAATAGAGCCACATTCCAACTGATTTTACTTCCAACTACTCCAATCACTCCTGCTGTTGACTAACTGGCAGGATTTGAAGACTTTAACACCAAAATAAATGTAGTTTGCTTTTATTCACTAGGAGTGCATGGATGGAATGACAGCATTGACAACAGGAGTAATGCAAATAAATACTGTCACTGCATACATTTAATTATGGTCTTATGTAATTATTTAAATCATCCTGCGTCGTCAGCAGATCAGGAAAAAGAAAACTAATAAATGTTAAAAGAAAATGTTAAAAGAATTTTAATGAACACATAAAAACACGTCAAAATGTGCATGTAACCATCCATTCATTCATTTTCCTAAACCTTCTGTGTAACTAGTATGCTATTGCAACAAGTTAGACGGCTACTTGTAATAAGTCATCTGCAAAGGAAATGTTGTGGGCGTATCACTGCAAAATACAACACAAGAAACTTAATCGAGCATCTCCGAAAGCATCGAGCTCAGGAGCTTTCTGCAGCTAAACAAAAGGAGTCAATACGACCAAACTGTTAACTTTGATGGACGAACTGCAATGAGAAACTTAGTCCATTTCAAGTTCAAGTCAAGGCTTTCATAGTCGTCCACAAGGTGAAGTATACAGTTTACTAATTAACTGGATTGGATTCGTAACATGAATCGGTCGTTAAGTAAAGTCCAGGTGTCGGTATTTGAACTGCAAAAGTCTGATCAGTGCAGTCCAACTCAGAGTGTGCTGTTCTCTCAAATTAACCTGTTGTGAGATGATTATGCTAAACAATGTCATACTTATGATTTTGTTTAATGGAATTTTGATATGTATCAACAAAAAATATTCCTAAATAAATGTACAAATTTAAGATGGGTTCCCACTGTAACAGCAAAGATGAGACAACGTGGTTGTTTCGTATCTGATTATGGACAACTGCAATAAGAGACAATATACTATACACAAAGGAATGCTGCACATTGTTAAGACTGAATAGCTGTTTATAAAGACACACTACGGACAACATGCCAGTAACAGTGAACAACTAACGATCCGTACTGGCCCTTTTACCTAAATACCATAAGTGTTTACTTACTCGAGTATGATAAAGGGGTAGTTGGTCAACTCAAATCTACAAAAGGGACTTTTAAACAGAGGGCTCATCACTTTAGTGTGGAAACATACTCAACAGTCCTATAGTAACACTTACATCATAAACTACTACAAAGCGTTTTTAAACACACACTTTTGAAAACTCACTATAGTAAAGTGGAGGAAGTGTTGTGCTGACTGCCTGATACAACATAGCAGAGCAGAAGAAGAATCTTGGCTGACACAACACAGGAGTGAGAGAATTAACTTACCCGTCACATCCCTGATACCTAATCTACATTGTATAAGTCTATAGCAGATATTTTGTAGATTGCGACTTAAGGCAGATGTCCTTACAGGCCAAATCACAGAGCTGTGCCTGCTTTCAGTATAATGTTAGATAAAAGTAAAGTATTTGTACATGTTTTAAACATTAAGTAAAATTGATATTCAAAGTTGAACTTTAGTTTATTCCATGTGACTTTTTCAAAACCTTTTCGGTTTACCTTCTCTGGCCTTGAAAACACCATTTTCAAATTCAAGGACTTTTCCAGGTCTTCTACCACATATAGTCAGGATCCGAATTGGTTAGATCTATTCGTATTCAAACCTGTGCTTTACAATATTCAACTAAACCTCAACATTTTGAGTCCTGATAAGTATTTTTATCTTATTACAGATATATAGGTAGTAGTGCCAAACTGACAAGTACCAAATTGCCATAGATATGTTTAATGTAATGTAGAAACTGTGGTCTTTAGCTGTTTAGCAATTAAGATGCAAATAGCAGGACTATGTTTTTATTCTGGTCAAGCATCATTCTATAAAGGTTGCTTGTGTAGCAGACACGATGGTGCTCTAATTCTAGTCAGCTCAGCGTAGCACAATGCCACTTACTGTATATCACTGCAAACACACCAGCTTATGTGTTTGAGAGCAGAACACAGTCATTTCTATAGAAATAGGAGTGTTGTTTCTGTTACAAGTGGACGTTTGTGTGTACATGCCTCTTGTCTGTTTCTCTCACCAATAAATTTTTAGAAAGATAAGCACAGTTCAACCAACTAGTAAAATTTAACTAATAACGTCAAGCAGTAAGGCAACAAAGTTTTGATGCATATAAGGAAGGTGGTGGGGTTTACTTCCTGGAATCCAATACATTTGAATTAAGCTTTAGTAACAAATGTTCATTTTCTTACTCTCATACTAATAAAGTACAAGAGTTCAATAGCTAACTGACTCTCTCTACCCACAGTCTCCATAACAACCACTGTGTCTTTGTATGGAACTTCCAATCAACACATTGATAATTAATAACTCATTTAACTCTTTGTTTAGCTCAGTGTAGCTCAGCATGCACCTCATAACCTGTATCTGAACATCATGTGACCAAGTAAAACACCATGTCTGTCTCTTCACCTTCCTCCCTCCATCTCTCCCTTTCTTTCCCTCTTTCTCACACATTCCTTTTCTCCCACTGGCTCCTACAGCAGCAGGTCTAAGCCGACCGTCTGGTCGCCAGGCACAACCAGGGTACATATAGGCGTGTGTACTTGTTTAAAGGCACATATAAATTTAAATGTTGTTGTGCTGCTTGGCATTGTGTGTGTCAAGAATAAAGTGCATGGCTGCTTCTGTTTCTGCATTTCTAAGTGGCCGTGTGTAATAATGGACATTAACTGTAACTGCATGGCTAAACAAAACTAGGAACCCAGACTGATAACGACAGAAACGTGTAAGCAGTTTTGTCTATTTCTGTGCATTAAAGCAGAACAAACACTACAAATCTAAACCTGTGCACCTGCTATCTCACTGTCACCAGGTTAAACTAAACATGTTAGTCAGCTTGCCCGTCTAGTTCATTTCAGAACCAGCCACATGGAAAATTCCATTAGCTTCACGTTGCAGCAATGTGGTGAAAACAGGCTGCGAACTGTGATTTCATGCTGACTACAGAATTTCCTCTTACAGCACAGAACCTTCCGAGAGTCTCCAAATCAAACCAACTCCTAAGAAGAAACCTGTGGTACAGGTATTATCTCATGATCCATCCAAGCTAACTGACAGTAAGTCACTGACACCTTTACTAGCCACATTAGACATCAGCTGTACATCATTTAGTTTACCCTTTGCCAATATATCTTTTAGCCCAGCACCCGCCATGCTGAAATCACACCAGTCATTTAGGTCAATAGACACAGCAGCATAATCAGACTCTCTTGGTGATTGGTGGTGTCCTAATAAAAAGCCTGTCAGACAAGCAAACAACTGTTTTAATTCTATACCTTTCCCTAGGAAAGATCGTTTGCCTACCATCACATCACAGCTAAGAAAACATCCCTCGGAACAGACAACAGAGTCAGTTTAGTGTGGTAATAAAAGCAGGGAGGAAGCATCTGAAGAAGCTAAAAATATGAAAGAATGTGGATGTGGCAAGGAAGTCAGAGACAAGGACATGTGTCATCACTTCAGGATGGAGGAAGAGAGAACACCTTACCTCTGTAACTCTGGGAGAGGAAGTTAAAATACAAATGAATAAAACTGACAATAAAAGAAGCACAAACTAACAGATCTTAAATTTGAAACACTAAAAGATGAATCACAGGCCACAGCAGAGAAACACTGGTTCAGGTGATGATTGCTCAGGAACCAGACACTGTTACAGTGAAATTACTGCTTAACTGAACTAAATTTGGTCTCAATCCGATTTTCTCTCTTTCTACAGAACTTTCACTTCTGCATTGTTCAGATTAAATCACATCAGGAACAGAAAATAATTTACTTTCTCCAATAATGTTCGGCAGATAATTACATGCTTCTTGCTTACATTTCATCTCCTTCAATAATAGCAAGAAAGAACACAGAACCCATCTGTGTGCTCCTACTGTACCAGACATGAAGTCAAACACCAACTTTTCAAACATGGTCAGAAGGTGAGAGGACAGAGGGGCCCTGAGTGTTTGAGTTAGTAAGTCAGAGCGTGAGAGAGCAAACACTGCAGAAGCCCAGGCATCACCAGCGAGCGAGCAGCAAACAGGTGCATGGACTCACACATCAGAACTGGTAACTTTCTCATTCCACTCGCTCAGTTTCTCAGTGGTTCTCAGATAGCTAGAAACAGAGACATGAGGGGGTTATACTGTGGGGGTTCAATGACTTAGGGCTGGCTGGAGGGGAAGCCAACCAAAGTCTCTGAACTGTTATTTCCAATCACATAACTATGAAATAAAATAATGAGGGATTTATGCACAGAATCACCACATTCACACTGTCAGGAAATCTGTTCAAGATTGTTCAAGACATGCTTTAAATAAAGTGCTGGAGGAGGGAGCAGTCCTGTTCCTGACTCAACAATTCTTCACTCACACAGTTCAGCTTTAAGAATCTGATGATGTTAAAGCTTAAATAACTATTATCATGATCACAGATGAATGATCTAATCAGTGACATCACTCTATGTTATGTGAACATCTACAGAAAATCATCTTGAGACTTCCAAAGTCCAGTAGCGTGGCTCTTTGTGATAACGCTGTTATTATCAGAGACTGTCTGTAGGGAGAGCGGCTTCAAGGCTCATCTTACTGGACTGTGGTCAGTGGTCTGGGCTAAAATGTGTTAAAAAGTGTTTGTGATTTCTATTCTTACCAAACTGAATGAGCATTTCTGCTTTATTGTTCCACATTACTAAAATAATACATATCTTTCCGCAGGGTTTTCCATGTCTCCACATCTTAAGGTTAGGAGCTGAATAATGTACAACGATAAGCAGTTCATCATTTCTACCTATTTAAAACAAAACTAAGTCAAAGGATAAATTACTGACTTTAATAACCTTCCTATGTTCCAATATATGTTTAAAAGTATCACACTGCTGCGCACCTTTTTGTTTAGGCCTTCATTTTGCATAAATGTATTACCTGAAGTGCCATTTCCTGACTGTCAGGGGCCTCCAGTACAGTGTTGTTGCTAATTTAAACAGTCAGTAACACTTGTGAGGGCGACGTTTGTCAAATGTTTATCTTGGTTAATAATGGCAAGGTGTTTAAATCTACCTTGTAATGTACATTTGAGTGTGTTGCTGTTATGTCACAAGCCAAATGAATACTTGTGTAGCCAGGAACCAACTGTTTGTTTAGTACATTAGTGTACATCAGTTTAATGGTTCGTATATGTTTAATACATACGCGTTGGAGGTCTGTACATCTTGCCAGCTCTTGGTGAGGTTTTGCTTGAGTTCGCTCAGTGGGCTAAGGCCGAGTTTCCTCTTCAGCTCCATGGCGTGTCTCTCTTTGGCTGACAAAACCTGACGCAGCGTGTTGATCTCCTCCTCCACCTGAAACACAACAAGAGACCCACCACAGACATTTGGGGTTTTCTTTACTAGAGTTCCAAAAGTGAAGGGATACTTGTTTTCAGACGAATCAGGGGATGAGTTTGTAAACCTGAAGCGTTTTCCTCTTGGTTCTTGTTTTTTTTTTAATGCAGAGAAAAATCAAACTACGCGAGTAGGGAACAAAAAAGTAAATACAGGAAGAAGGTCCTGTGTTGTGGTCTACTGCTTGTTTGTGTGACAGGAGAGAGACAATTTCACAATGAATGTTCAATGTCTTACCACTGATTATTGTTTATTAACTTATATTGACTGCATAGTCATCAGGCCTGATGTCTGTGAGGCACTTCACCTCCTCACATCTCCACATTTGTCCATGATTAAACAGGCAGCATGTTTTTGCTGTACAAATAAAAGAAATTATAATCTATCTATATCCAAAGCACTCAGATTATGCGATTCATAGCATTTGATTCCGTTTTGGTTTGGTACACTTTCTCACCAGGAGGACCGCACCAGAGTTTGCTAGATCATGCGGATCGGGACCACCTCTTTTACTCGTACCAATAACCCAGTAATTGGAGATTTCCTCTCTTCTTGCTGAAAGCAGACTTTTCATTTGCTGTTGTATAAGGCCCTTGTGTTAAGAAAGTAATACCATGTCTACACAGAATCAGTGCCACACTATTTCTCCATGTGTAAGACGTTAGAGAATGTAGGTCAACTGTTGATTTTGGAACATACGGGCCTCACCTTGGTAAGCTCAGTACGGAGCTCTTCAGCCTCTTCCTCCGTCATGCCTGGTGGAAGAGGGTTCGCAGAGTTCCTCACTGCTCCCTCCACTGGCACATCGGACAGGCTGCCTGAATGATCCACACCAAGGCCCTTGTTGGGGGAGTTCAGATTGATATCTGGGATCATCACAAAGACACAAAGAAGAAGAAGAAGAAGAGTGGTGAAGGCTGGGAAAGAACAGAAGAGGCAGCAAACAAATACACATTTAGACCAGTTGAAGTGCTAAAAGCCTAGAGTGGCTTACTCGGATGATGCCACTCAGTATCTATTTCACCCACACACACAGAAACAGAGGCCAGGAAGAGGCTAATGGTGCCAGCAGGAGATATCCAACAGAAAGAGAAAGTGGCAATTAGATAAGCTAAGAGTTAAACTATGCTCTGAAAAGGTACTTTAACATCCTTTGTCCAAGAAGCATTACACCTTTCACTTTCTGATATAAGAAACTCTGGGGTAAAGTGGCTCAAAAATAACATATACAAACAAAAATACAATTAAAAAAAAAATTTAATTTATTTAGAGATAACAACACAAAGAATGCCTGTGTAAATACTAAAATCTGACACTGTCAGCATTTCTAGGACAATGGGTCTGCTTTGTGTCATTCACCTGAGGACACCAGCATAATTTTGGCAGATACAGGAACTTAGCACTGCCAGCATTGAGGACAACAGGATACAACAAGGGAGCCTGGCTGAAGCACTTTCTGCAGTTAGAGTTACGGTTTCTAACATTATTTATTCTGTGGTTGAACCCAATATAAAAGCTAAACTCACATCCTTAACTGCTTGCTGACACACCCACTTCAACAGGCAACATGGAGCAGGAGTATTTCACTTCACTTTTTTATAATAAAAGCATGACTTTTTTTTATAAGCACAATAAAAGATGTGACGGCAACACAGCACCCACATCATGACGACTGACTGCACACTGGCCTGCACAACACAAACAGCACAACCATCGGCAGTGTTGCAATAGAACCAAGGACATGATTATCTTCTGGTAGCACTGGTGACACTGTGTGTTTGAGTCTCAGCAACAACATCCGGATAAAAGCTGGTGAGAGATATCACGACTCCACCCAATACTGATTCAGTCTATAGTGTTTCAGATCAGGCTTTAGGAATAACAGCAGTGACAACATGGCTTATAATGAAACACTTAGCCTTAGACTCATTATTTATCCATAATAGTTTGTGTTCACAATTTTCCTTTTGATAGTAATTTCCTACATCTCCCAGAATAACCTATCACCCAGAGTCAGTCCATGCTTTAAGTGTAACAGAGGTTACAACTCGTTTCATCTAATCTCATTTAGCTAGTTGTCTAACCAGTCTGTAAACACTGAGGCGTGTCAGATAATGAAACCCAACCTTGTTGTTACATTGCTTTCTAGTCAACTCATCATGCTGGTATGGAAGCAGGTCATTCTTCTTCTTTTTCTTCTTCTATGGTGCAAAACCATAGAGTTAGATGAAAGTCTGCACAAAATGACTGCTCTAAAAAGTCATCACTGTTTGATTTGTGACTCACACCAAAACGCTTTTGACTTCTTGCCCAAATATTGAGAGGAAGAAGCTGTTATCACCACAGTGAGAATTATCCAGAAGTAAAGTCACATCACACCTATTATTTACTTTAGGATACATTTTTTACCTTAAAAATACTGATAACAGGGGCATGTCAGAATGTGTCAATCAAGAGAAAGTCCTCTGCTTAGCCAAAAGTATCACAGTATCACTAGCATGACTTATTTAAATAGACATAACCTAGTTCACTCCAGGTTCTCGTAGTCCAAGGCAGACAAATGGAGGCTTTCTTAATGCTTCATAGGAGTGCTTATTGTGAGGCGCAGGAGGCCTGATACAACATGACGTGCCAGCCATGGCTACTCACTGAACTGTGGGACACAGCCCTGTCTGTCCCTGCAGCACATCCACACAGAGGTTTTACAGCTATAATGTCCTGGATATAACGTAGAAAACTAAACTGATATTAATTCAAAAATCCTTCTAATTGCACTTCTGTCACACAGCTTCAGTACTAGCTTTCACTTGTCTGCAGTACAGGTATATTAAGCAACTCCTAGATGGTGGGTTTATCTCAAACACATACACAAACGCTACTATCAAACAGCTGCTGTCAGTCAGTCTGCAAACTTCACCTTCCAAATGATTCTAAATTGGTTTCAATAGAGAGCATCAACACATTAAATCTTTGCGTTTATAGCATTGATCAGACTACATCGGCTTTAGTTTGAGGTAGTGTTACCTAATAAATGAATGCTAAACAAAAAGTCAAAAACGCTACACAATGTCAGGCAGGATTACGTAACGATGATACAGAAGCTTGTGGTACTCTCTTCCCCTTAAACCACGCAGATAAGATCAATGAGAAGTAACGTGGGTTTTCTGTTCAGCTGAAGTCCTGACGTTAAAGTGACAATAACCAAGCAGCGGCTAGCATGCTAACAACGAGCCTGTCATCAATGGCCAGTTGGCCAGTGTCTATTACCTAGTTAAAATGAGTATGATTCAGTGGGATGAACAAATATGAAGTGATATTAATAAGAGGCAATGACAGATTGGTGCTGTGCTTTGGAAAGCCACCAAAACAAACTGCTAACACCAGTTTTAGCTAACATTTGTCTTACGGTTTGTTAGCACAGAGGTGGTGGTTTAGAATTTGAACGGTTACGCCCCTCATATCTTAACTGCATTAATGCCAATCATATCAAACGGAATTGTGATGGGAAGCTGTATCATTAGTAACACGATTCTCCTTCCTCTCTTCTCCTCTAGATGCTGCTGCTCCTGTCACTTACCAGATTCGGGCCCGTCCTGCCCTCACGGCCGCACAATGACTATGATTTATTAGCTCGAAACAAAACAAACTTCAGCACAAACAGTTTAGCACTGTGGCAAAGTTGCTGACAGTTCGTCAACTGTTCAAACTGTTTAACTACACTACGAACTGTGAGCCGTGTGTTTTGCTAACCCCTAACCTGTACTGTAGCTAAGTTGCCCGCTAAGCTAACAATTAGCGTTACCTTGACTGGCGGGGTCCATGACGTCGATTTGACAGAACCGAAGCTCCTTGTTTTGTTAAGGTCAAAACTTCAACTGGACAGGTGTGAAATGTAGAGCGCAGACTTGTTCAATGTGTCTTCCACTTGGTGCGTAGAAGCCCTTCTGGTTTTAGTAAGTACTCCCACTCAGAGAAAGTCGTCGACAGGAACAAGGCTGAACCCAAAACAGCACAACAGCCAGCTCAGCTTAAAGCTCTCTGTGAAGCTAACGCAGATAACGCAAACACGTCCAGTGAGGAATTTCAAAATAAGATCCCCAGAACTCCAGCTCTCGCACTCACTCTTCACACATGGTGCTTGCTATTAACAAGCACTAAGTTGCAGTTATAACGATAATACATAGACAGATCAATAAGTCTGGATTAGACAAGCATGTTGGAGCATCATGAAATCAATTCTTATCTAAGCTACTGAATACAGGATATATTGATTGCAGAAAAACAAAACCAAGATGCTGAACTTGTAACATAAAACTAGGGAAAACAGAAATTATTACTGCATTTTTAACTGCTTTAAATTGGGTTAATAATTGATGAAATATAAAAAGTGTTACCAGTTAATTTTCTGGTAATCAAATACTTGATCCACCAACAACAACATATCAGTTTTAGATAAGACCTTGGTTCCAGGTTGTCTGGAAAAACAAGGTACCCTTAATCCAGTCTAGTCCCAGTTCCTAGTCAGGCTGTAGATGTAGAGCTGCAGCTGTTTTTTTCTGTCAATACTGGATAAAGTTGTTAATTGACTAATAATTAAATACATGTACATAATTAAATTATGTACCTGTATTTAATATACATAATTAAATTATGTACCAGTATAAAATTAAATTATGTACCAGTATAATCCCAAATACACTTTATGTTTTTTGAATTTCTTTTAGACTGGGTTAGCACTTGTTTGGAAAAGTTGAGCTTGTTAAAACATAAATCCATTAAGCTTTTATTCAGTTTTCTTATGAAATATTATATGTATAAGCCAGAGTTTAGTGCTACATGGCTGATTTCGTCATTATCATGTTCTAGTATAATGTCACCTGAATGTGTAGCTTGCCTATCCCAAATTTGACTTCTATGTGTGTGCTTTTATTTTAAAGGAAATCAGGAAGTGATGGTGTTTTCTTTCTACAGAAACTGGATACCTGAGAAATCCTTTTCCGCCATCCTGAAGTGATGTCACATAAAACAGATGTAGTTGAAATGTTTGGGCTTGTAGTTCTTTCACGTGGGTGAGAGAACACTTTTCCTTACTAGTGTTGGATTAGAAGGCCCCTGGGGGCCTTGAAACAAAAACTGTCTGTTGGGCCCCTAATAAGCTTTATATTGTACCACTGGTAGATACAGAAAAACTGTGAACTATTAATTAATTTGCTGGTCTTTTCATTTGATATCAGAATTGGTTAAAAAAAAAACTAGCTCCGGCTTCTTACTTGTGAAGATTTGCTCATATTGGTGGTCATCTGAATAATTAGTTAGACACACATGTAGACATCACATTGGGGAATTTGATTGGAATCTTTTGACTATTTTCCAAAATATTTTATCAAAATAATAAAAACTCCTCTCAGTCCTGGACAATCCCTCCCACCCACTGCACAGTGATCAGCCTCTGGCTGGACGTGCTCCTCTGTCCAGTCAGAGACTGATCAGTGTCAAGTGCTCCACACAGGAGATCCTTCATAAAATGTTTTCAGTATCAAACCACATTAATTCACACATAAAACCAAAAACCACTGGTTCAAAATGGTTACACCTTTTTTAATATGTGATACAACTATAACACCAGATTCTCAGTAAGAGCTTGTTACTTTCTGCAGTGTCATGACACAAACATCACAGTAGGTTCTTCTGTCTACAGGAAACTTTTCAGTTTTGTTCAAGTAAAACACAAAATGCTGTGCTAATTCTTGCAACTATATAATAATAAACAATCACAGTGATACTGCTGGAACTACTGAAACTGATACTATTTCATCATCTACTACTGCTAATACCACAGTTGCTTCTTTAAAAAAACAGCTTCTATTTTACTACAACTGATTTTACTTCTGGCAACACAACTGCAGTAGCAGTGCAATAATGGCTACTACTTTCAAAATAGTATTTCTTCTTTGTTACATAGTTACTGCTTCTCTGCTGCTGTTACAAGGAGTTGGATCTCTGTACTACAGCTCCTGTTATTTAATAATTTATTATTTATTACTTTTAAAAATATTATCTCAATGTTTTCTCAAGACATTTTCACAATAAGAGCCCGACAGAGTCTGTGTTTATCCTCCTATGAGCGGATCTATT
>OMLM01004081.1:3186-17483 GCA_900302695.1 Helostoma temminkii | reverse complement strand
TTTTCATGTGTTAACTGTATCATTTCTAACAGAAACAGTCAGACATTATTTATAAATCCTTTATGCACATTACTCATTCAGCATAGTTTTCTCTCTATCAGATATAAGAGGAAATACTCTAATAACCCTAAGCTTATTCACAGCACAACCTTACCAATATGTGTGTTATTTCAAGCGTTTGTATGGTTTCTGTGTTTAAATAGTTTACAGTTCATCCTGCACAATACAATATTTATGCTGTTATATTACATAGGCTACTTCATTTATGGCTTCTGATTAATAACTCTGACTCTGTCACATTAGTTTTTAAAAGTCTTCAAATAATATCCAGGACTCAGAGAACCAGTTTAAAATCACCTTCATAAAATCACCTTCACTAGTACCCTGGTATTTCACAGGGAATTTCACAGCAGAATATCTGAATATTTTTCCACAGACAGTCTCTTTTCACCATGTGTGGTGCTGTACCTGTTGTGTGCTCATTCCTTCACAGATGCTTCCCTCTTTAACAGAGCCAGGAGCTGCTAATCCCTCTGCCTCGTCTTCCTCCCTCTCTTCCTTGTTCTTCATCAGAACAGATTCTTCATCAGGTAAGTCTGGGTCATTTGCATCTGCAGGCTCTGCATAGTTCCTCAGCAGATGTGGTGCAGGTGGAATCAGGGCTGGTGTTGGTGCTGCTGTCTGTACTGGTTCCACTAGAGGGGATATCAGTGGTGAGATTAGTTCTTTAACTGGTTCTACAAGAGATTCCAGGTCCTGGACTGAGGTTTCTTGAAGGTATTTTGGTTCCATGTGCTGGATGAGGAGTTCAGTGGGTTCTTCTGGCTCTGGTTCCACCTCTGGTTGTTCAGGAACATCTTCCACATCTAAAGAGACACAACAAATGCTTCTGATGCTTTTTGTGACAGGTACAGGTGCCATGGTTACAGTAAGACACATCGTCTTGGTTATGGTTAGGGAAATGTTCATGGTTTAGGTTAAGGGAAGGTGGTTTTCAGCTCTTTTGAAACCTGTCATGCAATTAATTCTATCAAGTGGGATATACTGTAACAGTCAGAAATTCCCAAGATGAGAGCTAAACTTACAACTTTGGTTCTTTGTAATCATGATGATATTGATCTAAACACTGGTTTAAACCAGTGGTTCCGAAACCTGCTCCTCAAAGCACATCGTTGTGCCACTGTGGATTACCCGGATTGGATGTGTTTGGCCAATCAGAAACTCAGTGCCTTGAGGACCAGGGTTGGGAACCACAGGTCGAAATGCTAGATGTAACATCATTATAAAGTACGTTAATTCAAGATAGCCACTGACTAGCCAACTGATAGGTGTGTAGCCCCGCTGAACCATAGCTATAGGCATGATACAGACTGGTAAGACCATTCATTAGCTTAATAACACTCAAACGGCTCATGGGTGTAGACTGAAATTAGTTACAGGGTACCTGTGTCGTCAGTCTCCAGACTGGTTACACCACATTTACACCACATTAACCTCTAGACTGCATCCAGGCAGACTTTACTTGTTTTGGTGGAGAGTTATTCATTTAAAACACTGACTGGACAGGACTTCTACTGATTAATAAGCTTTCTGCAATGCCATATGTTTATTATCTTACTTGCTCACTTTTCACCTACAACCACCTTTCCCACTTCTAGTGCAGGAGCTTTTGCCAGCAACCAGGAACCTTTTGAGTAGCTTTGTTCCTCTAGATATATTATAATTCACTGAACCAGGACTGAAATGTAGTTCTGGTGCTGTAAGTCTAGCCCCCCAGAAAAGTCCCTGGTCAAGGGCTACTACTTGAAGGCCCCACCATCTATCGAGGTTGGACCTGCAGTGATGAATGTTGTTGACTAATCAAAGGCCACACAGCATTTTACACATCTCTCATTTTTAAAAACCTGCTGCACACATCACTAAGACTCTCAAGCTTTAGATACATCAACAGGCTGAATGGTTTAATCTTTCTAGGGCTTGACTTCTGCTCAATTCAAATTCAAATAAAAACTGTCAAAATGACGCAAAAACTAGTCGATGCATCTGTTGCTTCTAGACTGGACTACTGTAACTCCCTGTCCCTGACTTTATTTTGAAGTTCTAGTTCCTTTTCATACCTCGTGCTTATGCTTCTGCCAGCTTGACAGCCCTCATCAACCTAATTCTCTACACCTGTTCCTGTGACTCTTAAAGATCTGCTCTAACTCAGTACCTCTGACAGATTATCTGCTCTGTTTTTTCAGTTGCGACTCTCCAGCTTGCTAATCTTGTGTATTTTGAATATGCCTGGTGGAAATCTTCTGCCTGTTTACCTGACCCTGACCCTCCTCCTGCCTGAACCCCCATTCAGCTTTGTAACTTGCGACTTTATTATCTGGACATGATTGTTAATATTGGCCTTGGATTTCTGCTTCCAGCCTCTCTACTTATTTATGTCTGGAGGAGTGATTAATATCTATTGTGAGCAGGTGGACCTGTGAGTTTTTCTTTAGATGTGTAATAATTGGATTGTGGCTCGGTGGAATCACTAAGATCTGTAGAGACTGTTGTTTTTCATTGCTTGTGAAACCTGCTCTCAGTTTGCTTCCAGTTGTTTGGTAGACCACAAGGTAGATGCCATCTCCCCTTGGAGGCTGCCATCTTGTCTTTGCTGACCTTGTAACTTTTGTCTCCTGCAAGTTCAACAAATCCACCTGCCAATCTGTTCACTCTGTCAACATTATCTTCAATATCCTGAGGCACATTCTTCCCAGATGAAAGCAAAGAACAGTTATAAACAGTTACCAACCTTACGATCAGATTTCCTGTACTCACCTTTCTCTCCTTTACGGAAACGAACCAAGCTAAAACTGTCTTGGTGTACAGCCAATAGATTTTATTTACAGTAAATAGATTTGATTTCTCTCTTGATGATGTGATTATTGCAGCTGAAGGTAGTTTCCCAGGCAATCCATCTTCTTACCTTTAATAAAGTCTATGCTCTTCAGAGCTGTCTCCTGCCTCCTGAAGTTAAATCTGTAGTGGCTCATATTATCATAACCTGGTTTCAGTGTCTCAGCTGGGTGGGAGCTGGCAGCTGAGATCACTCTGAGGAGAGAGAGGGGGAAATAGAAGCAGGGGGAGCAAAGCATGGATTGTAGTCAAAGTTTACACAATATCTAGATATCAAAAGCAAGTCATACTGTAAATATACAACACAATCAATTCACAGTACTCACTTTGTGATAAGCTCTGTTGAATTCTGAGGTCATGTTGAATGGTGAATGTGAAAATAAAGAAATAATGAGAGAAATAATGAACACAAAACACGCAAATCCACATTACAAACAATATATTAAATTATTTCAAAAATTCAATCAGCATTCATAATATTGAAAATTCTGGACACTTGTGCTGGGCGGCACAGTGTTGTAGTGGGTACCACTGTCACCTCATGAGTAGAGGGACTTGGGTTTGTATCCACCAGTCTACTCCAGCTTTCTCACACAGTCCAAAGACAGGCAGTTAAGCTAATTCTATGATGTGAATGTGAGTGTGAATCAGTTGTCTGTCTCTATGTATCAGCCCTGTCATACTCTGTGATAACCTGCCTATCAGACAGTGACAGCTGGGATTGCTCCAGCAGGCCCTTAACAGGAAAAGCAGTTAGGATGATGGATGGATGGATGGATACTTGTGCTAAGTAATAAGTTGTGTGTAAAAACCAGGCTCACTGAGCTGCCCACCTGAACAAAAGCAGCCATGTCCAAGTCTTCCATGCTGCTTGCTGCTTTCTCCATCAGTTTGCTGTTGGCTTCCACACTGTCTCCATAGCAACGCACCAGCACCTGGGCGTGGCTTGTCTTCTCCTCTTGCTCAGAGCTGATTTGCTGGGTCATTGCCTTTAAAGTGATGATGCAATAAAGATTATGATGACACTTTATGGGAAAGGGTACATGGATTATCATGAATTAATGCACTTAATACTTTGTGAACTATCAGGACTTTAAAAGCATTAACAGTATCTCATGCATGTGTTCATGTGAGATCAATACATTTATTAATGCTAAAATTAAGGTCTGAATCATCATGACATCTGAGATATTAAAAATGTTCATGTCATGTCTCCTTCAGTCATTCTGTAGCTGTAATCATCATTGATTTTAACATTACTTTATCATGACTTCTTTATGTTTATAAGGTGGTAGATTAGCACATGCATGAGATAGTGTTAATAAGATTCATGATTTTTCATGCATGAAATTGTGCAGGAGTTCATGATAGTTCATGTGTGTTGGTACTACTCTACTGCTAGAGGCAGAGCTCTCAAACACACTAAACAGTGACTGAGAGTGAAATCAGAGAGAGAAGTGAACTCTGACCTTACGTCTCTCCTCCAGAATAGAAAACATGCGGCTGAACTTGTCACACACACTCTGTTTTTGAGTCCTGCAGTTCTCCTATGCAGGACAAAGCAGGGAGAAGTGGATACATTTTGAATGTTGTCACAATATATGAACAGAAGTGTGATTTTATCACATATAGGCAGACTCCATTGAATTCTACCAGAAACAATTCAGACCTCTTGAGACTACCAGACATTTTAGGATTTGTTGACACTAATATACACACACGCAAACACACACCTCTATGTTTCTGCAAGTCTCCTCCAGCTCGTTGATCAAAGCCTGGATTTTTTCAGTCACTGCCACTAGAGAAGTGACTCCCTCACTCAGTTCATCCTAAAAATCAAAAGACTTGAATAATTCTTTAAATGTCGCAATCAATCCAATCCAACAGTAAATGTGCTGCCCTTTGTATTTTAACCTCCATGCCAGCATCACATCATTTAAATGTGCAGCACGATCATTTCCTCATTTATTATTGTTACAGCTGACATTAGTTATTCCTGATGTTGAGATAATGACACCTAATCACAACACTGGGGTGTAGTGTAATGAATGAGTCTTTCAAAAGTAAAGATGAGGCAAGATTCTTCAATCTGTGGGCAAATAGTCTAATTAACAGCAACTTAAGAATATCAGTTCTAAAATTGCAATATATTTGGTGAATTCATCATCTCTAGTTTGTAATATCAATAAAAATTGCTGAGAATCTCTGTACGCAAGGGACAAGGCTTAAAAAAACTAGTGCTGAACAGCCATGATCTTTGGGCCCTCAGGCAGCACTGCTTTAAAAACTGACAAAGTTCTGGATTGGAAATCATTGTATGAGCTCAGGAACACCTCTGAAGTTTGTAAGTGTATTCACAAATGCAAGGTAAAACTTTACTATGTAAGGAAAAAACATAGATAGACAAGATCCTGAAAAGCTGCTAATTTGTCTTGGACTGAGGTGAAGTGAAAAACCAGCTTGTGGCTGGACAAGTCAAAGTTTGAAATGTTTTTTTGGAAATCATGGGTGCTGCTTTCTCTATGTGTGTTATCAGCATTGCTCAGTTCAAAAGCCTGCATTTGTGATGGTATGGGGGCAAATTGGTGCACATGACACACTGCGAAGGTTAGTCCTCAGTGATATATATACAAGTTTTGCAACATAAGCTCTTATCCAGACTTTTAGAGAGAAGACCTTGTTTGATTCAGCAAAACAACGTCAAACCACATTCTGCACTTCATATAACAGCATGGCTCAGTAGTAAAAGAGTAAACTGGCCTGTTGCAGTCCTGTACATTATTAAGTTTAAAAAACAATAAGGAGGCCCTGAACTGCTGAGCTGTGTGTTTGCCATACCTTCTGCTGCTGATAGATGTCTGTCAGAGGAGCCACCTGACAGGACCGGTGAGCCCCGAATACTTTACACAGAGAACAGGTGGGAACCTGACAGGTGAGACAGTAGATGTTCACCTTCTCTCCTTCATGGTCTGAACATGTCAGCTCAGCAGGAGGTGGAGGAGGGAGAGAGCTGGAGAGACAGAAGTCACACCAGTCTTCTGCTACCTGTATGTATGTACGTATGTATGTAAGTATATCTGACATAACTTTTCATCACTCTTTACCTTTTGGTGTTGTTGCTGACTTCCTGTTTGTATGCGTCAATGATATTCTCCACCAGCTGGTTTCGTTGAAGACCGTATACACCGTGGCGATCCAGCACCACTTCATGTCTGCAGGACGGACATCGGAAACGGCCACTGTTCACCAACATGGTGGTCCGAGCCTGGAACAGGGAGGGCTGTGCAGAGGGAACATAAGATATCATAGTTAGAAACAGAACAGAGCATCAGTTGTACATTTCTTTCAACACACCTTCATGCTGGGGTCACAATAATTAGCAGAAGTATTATTCACCACTCAGTGTCACCTGTGTGTCAATTCCTCCAAATGTCTGTCCAGGGTGAAGTCAGAGCTGCTTCAGGAATGAGACCTGAAAACCCCTTATCCACTATCCAACTTGTTAAAACTCTGAAGCTCAGAGCCACAAACACACATACACATTCTCAGTAAAACTTGTTGTCCTGACACAGTCTCCAAAGAAAGTAAAAATGAACACAGAAGCCTATTTTCCAGTATTTACATAGCAGCCATTTGGTACATCAAAGTGGAGTAGTGCACCAGCAAGTGCAGTGCTTTATTGTGCCTGACTGGTGAATTTCATTTAAGCTGAATTTATTCTCTGCCTGGTCTTCCCTTACAAAAAAGTAGCATACTTAAAGTTTATTTTATTAAGTATACTTAAGTATACTTTAAGTATACTATTAAGTAAACTTGCTCATTTTTAGTTTTAAAAACGTTTACTTATAGTATACTGCAATACACTTCTTTTTCATAAGGGTTCACCACCTCCTTTAGCTCCTAGATATTCTATCAGCCAACTGTGTCTGTGTGCTGTGATGCTGAGCAGGCATTGGACAGTGAACGCAGATTATACTCAGAAACAAACAATATAAATGCACTGTAAACCAAAATGTTAAATTAAAAATAATACAAAGCACCGCACAGCTCACCACTGTTTGTGTGTAATATATGTGTACATTTACAAGTAGCCTTTATGTATATAGAGAGAAAATAAAGTACTCCAGGGCTCAGAGCTTGGCCCACTTCTCTTTACATTAGGTTTAATGTGGATTGAACTTATATTAACCTAAATTACTTATATAAAGTACTTATATATATATTCATACATACATATTCATGCAGATAGTTTTCCACCTTTGCTCACTTTTGCTGCAATATTTTATAAACTTCACTCTGCATTTAATATTGTATCAGCTGTAAAAAACAAACTATTGTCTAATAGACTTGATGTATAAATAAATATATTTTGTTTGAGCTTTATGTTAAAAATCTTGAAAAACAAACCAAAGTTTCATTTCAGACAGACTCTTAGCTTTCACCAGGAAACCAGTAAACACTTGATTATGATTTGCTACAATGTTAAATCGAAGCTTCTGTTCACTGTTTCACTGAATGGTATATTCCAAATACAACCTTTAATGTCCCTGCTGTTAGATCACAGTCAGGGAAAAAGCTGCAGTAGTATATTTGAATCTTTTTTACTAAAAAGCTTGTTCTCAGTTGAGCTGTATTATTTTGAGAATCTTTCTGCTTCTATGTTAAGTTGTTACCTAAATCTTGAACAAGGTCAATTAACTACAAAAGGCTTTCAGTAGTACACTGGTGCTGGAAAGAAAAGAAAAAATGACAGTGACAGGAGAAGTGGAACCCAAATACAGAATAAAGAGGAAGATAAGAGAGTTGAAAGTGAAGAGCGGGATAGATGAGCAGATATCCACGAAAGGTGACAGGAGTAAAACATCTTTAAATAGCAGCGTTCAGTAAGCCTCAGCTGCTGCTGGGCCTGACTGAAGGATCAGAGTTGCTCAGAGAGGAGACAAGCATGGAGGACTTAGACAGAGAACTCATTTTCAGGATTAAGAAGTATTACACACATAGAAAATAAACCACTTGTCAGCTGTTAATCAATGCATTCAATGTGTCCTGTCTGTTAATCCACAGCTCAAAATATTTGCATCTTGCAATGGGATTTAAAATAAGGAATACCAGTGGTAAAACCACACAATATGGGTACTGAAAGGTGCAAATTAATAAGAGGTTCTGTTTAACCCATTCCACAGAAGTCACATGCACATGTTGATATCATTAGTCACATCCAGTCAAGTCCAGTTATTTATAGAGCACATTCAAAAAACAACAGATGTTCAAAGTCCTTTAAATGATGATGAAATGGTTTGACTGATGATTGTATCAGATGATGACCAAGCAGTTGGTGTTTGGAAAAGTAAAGAGTGTAGAGATGTAACATGGTGCATTGGGAACCATGTTACATCTCCAAAGAAACTGCTATAGAAACAAATTAAATTATGTTTCTGTAGAAAACAGAATCATGATGTTGTGATGCAACGAAAGCAGGAAGGTTGCTGAAGTGGATGAAGACTGTGTAATGTGAAGGACTGATAAACAGAGGTTGGGTCCATGATCCTAAGAAGAGCGTTTTGGTACTAGTTAGAGAAAGATGTGTTTTCATTTAGACACACACTGTGTGTGAAGCGATAGATTTGCTGTGAGTTTCTGAATCCAACCATTAAAAACCTGGAGTCACAGAACTGGGCTGCACAATCTGCTCTTTTTGTGCAAACGTGGTTGTTACATATCAACATAATTCATTCATTCATTCATCTTCTATACCGCTTAGTCCCAGCAGGGGTCACGGGTGTGCTGGAGCCCATCCCAGCCAGCTTACGGGCGAGAGACGGGGTACACCCTGGACAGGTCGCCAGTCTATCGCAGGGCCATATCAACATAATTGCAACATTAATTATGAAAATATGTTTATGATGCTAACTAATGGATGCAGGGATGCAGTTACATTTCCCACAAAAATGTAATGTATACGAAATGATTGTACGTGATGTACATTTTTAGGAGACTGGGCTGTAATACTGAATAATAAATAGTTGTTGATGTTGAAAGTGCTTAACAAGATGTCTGTCTTAATAAGATGTCTGTTAGGAACTCAGCTTCATTCTGGTGAAGCTGAACGAAACTTTTTGCCATCCATGGTTTTACACCTCACTCGGAAGACAGCAGCAGAGCTTTTATCTATAATGTGACAATGGACCCAAAATGAAGTATATAAAGTTAAGCTCATGAAACAGAGGTTAATATGGAGCCTTGGAGGTAGAGCTACAGCAGTCTGCTGCCAATTGTAGGGCCACTGGTCAAGTCATTTTATGACATGTCTTTGGGCAAGACTCTTTGAACCCCAAATTATCCCAGTGGGCTGCATGACAGCGCTGGAATCTGTGTGTTATTGTGTGAGAAAATGGGTGAATGAAAGGCAGTGAGGTAGAAAAGCGTTATGTTAGTACAGGCCATTTAAAATTTGTGGTATCGAAGTAGGTACTAACAGCAGTTGTACTGTACTAATATGAATATAGTGGGGTGGGGTGTTCTGTAAGTATGAAGTACAGTATATGTAAATGTATGTAGTCAACTAAAATATAACTACCACAAAACAGTTTTTCAGTGTACTTAGCTTTTCATAAGAAAGCAGAGCTAAGAGTCTGTTCACACTGTTAAGAAATAACCAGAGAGAAAAGAGTCTTAAAATGAGTGGCAACACAGCAGCAGCACACACACTCACAGATTCACTTAACACACAAATGGGGACAATGGCAGTAAATATAGCTCATGGCAGGTGATGCACATGAATGAGCCTGTTAAATCTACATGTCCCGTTTTAGACACTGATAATCCACTGCACACACACACACACACACACACACACACACACATACACACACCCTTTATTGTGTTGTTCCACAATTGTGAAGACACTAACTGACATAGACAGAACCACACAGTGTACACACATACAGGTTTAACCACATTCGAAAGGCTTACACGTGTGTTGTCTCACAGACCTGGTAGAGCTCGTTGGCACACTTCCTGCACAGGTTGTGTTGGCAAGGCAGGATGACCACCGGTTTGTTGAACAGCTCCAGGCAGATGGGACAAATCAGCTGTTTCTCCAGCGTTTCCAGAGCTGCCTCACGATCTGCTCCACCACCACCCTGCAGGCAGCTCATGTCCAGAGGCACTGACATGGCTGATCCACCAGACTTCACCTCCTGTTGATAGCAGAAATGAATGACCTTTGTGTTTTAAGGGTCTGCACAGTAACAATAAAATGCTTTTATGTAGGTCACTTCTGACCATTTTCCCAAACATACTGAAGGTTCTTAGTCTCTGTCCTCACTCACAGCCAGCACTTACTTTCTACCAGCAGATTTGAAACTTGATCATCTACTTTTCCATTTTCTAGTTTATTTTATCTTAAATAGCTTGTAGATGAAAGGAATCATATTATTCCACACTATCTGACAGTGACAGGTTTATATTCTCTTACTTAATACTGTGCTGTTCACACTGACTGAACATCATAGACCATAGCTTTTTCCACTAACTTTTCACCAAATAGAAGTGATCCAGATAGATTTTTAATTTCAGTTTGACACAGTGTATCTATAATTTGATGAAGTCCTGTGGTTTAGCTGTTTAGCTGCACTGCATGCGGTTGCAAAGACCTACTCACTGATGGGTCAGATACTTGATGTTTTTTGTTACATGAACACACCAAGATATTGGCACATTACAGCAACTGCATTATCAGAATGCTAAGATCAGATTTGATGGTTTGATGCTAGAGGAAAGAATCTAAAAACAAATATAAATATAATATAAAACACACAAAGCCAGAGGTAAAACAGGCCCTGACAAGATAAAAATTATGATACAAAAATACAAAATCTCAAGAAACAAAAATGAAAATATAAAAGATAAAAGATTTTTTAAAACTTGCATCCTTACCTTCCTTCCTTGCATGTGCTGATTGTGCTCAGTAAAAGTTCAGTCTGTAAGCACTTGGTTTACCTCCTTGTGTGTCTCATTTTTCTGCAGGTCACATTCCTCTAACTCAGGCAGGTAATCAGGTTAGATCCTGAACTCTGAGCACAGCACCAACAACCAAAGAAAACCGAATTCACTGTAAAACTGGAACGTGTGAAGCTGCTGACCTGTGCAGACGACACTTAAAATGTCAGTTCAACTCTCTCACTCAGCCAAAGAGTTGGAGTAAAGCTCAAGTTAGTTTGTCTTCTGGTTTGTGGTTTGCTTTTGGCTGTGTGAAATCACCTCTGAAAACACCCAGAAGTTGAGGTATAAGAGTCTCATCGAGGTCAATCAGTTCAAGAAATAAAATATCACGTCTGAGCAGAGAATAAATAAAAGCAGGAGCCAGTTTGTGTCTTCAGCTGCTGTTACACCGCACACTGCCTGGACTGGACATTAGGACAGTCTGTCTCTCTCTTTCTCTCTTTGTCTGTTGTCCGTACTTTCCCCCTTACTGATCCAACACTCACCAAAACACTGTTCCCATCACCATCCACAGTAATGTGTGTGCCTGTGTGTGAGAGAGAGGAGGCATGGGGGAGTGATTTCAGTTAGAAGGTGTCCGCTTACAGCCCACTGCCTCTGAAATAATCCCAACACACACACACACACACACACACACACACACACACACACACACACACAACCACAATTCTCAAAGTGAGAGTTCTTGCCTAAAAAGTCCTAAACTACAAGCAGAGGTTGTACTTCAAATTCTTTACTCAAGTTGTAGTATTAAAGACACTATTATTTATTAATAGTGTACTTTAAAAGTACATGATTGAAGCTAATCTGATGATAACATGACTGTACAAGTTTAGTCCAGATTTGTTTGATAAACCTGAAAAGAAAAGGAGAACATTGTGGCACACACAGTTTATAGTAATGATAAAAAAATAAATAGTGCAAATATCTCTGTCAAAGTGTATGTGTGGAACTTGGTGTGGAACAAAACAGCTGTTGGCATAGGAGGAGCTGATTTTAACCACTTTATGTACTGACAGCTGCTTTATACATAATCAAACGTTTATGAAAATAGAAAAGTGCAAGTACTTGAGTAAATGTTAGGTACGTACCACCTCATACACACACATACCCCCCACATGCGCCATATCAGGTGGTGGTTGGTATGTGGACAGATTAAGGCCATCCCAGGCTGTGCTCTTTCTCCTGTTACACCTACAAGCACTCACACAAAATGATGCAGTCCTCTTTAAGGTGCTGACAGTAGCAATTTGGTTTTTACTATTCATTGCCTTATTAATTTGTGAGATGCTTCTATTTATGTAAACAAACTGTAGTAGCAGCTCTGCTGCTCTCTTCTGTAGTACATTAATAATTCAAATGGTGATTAGTTTCATTTTATTATTCTATAGCAACACTGCTACAAGAAAAATAAATCTGTAAGCATAAGTGATTATAGTTGGGACATTTTTCAAAAAATGTGCGATTTGTTTATTTGTTTTAATTTGGAATTGGTTACAATATTCATTAATTACTTATAATCATTTAATAGCATACAATTTTATTACGAGAGAGCTTTGTCATAAATGCATGATCTCTAAGGTAATGTATGAGGAATGTGCAGTGTGGTTTACCATGCGGTGTTCTACAGGGCACTTGTCTTGGTCCCCTCCATGTTATACTGTACTGTACTGTATATAAATCCATCAGATTTTACACTGCAACCCTCTCCAATTGTTGGGCTTGGGGCTGGCACTCAAGAGTACACTGGTTTGTGAAACCTTAGTAGCTGGGGTTTGTGGACAATGGGGTTTTAGTGTCTTGTCCAGGGACACATGGGTGCACATGGCTGTAGCCATGTGAATTACCTACCTACTGAATGTCGAACTCCAATCCTCGAGGTCTTCAGCCCTGCTTGTTTTCCAACTATCCCTTCCTTACCCTCTGCATTTCCTTCACTCTCTGGACCTGTCTCAACTGTATTTAGATCAGTTAATTGAGGAGACCGGATCATTTGATGTCCTTCTTCGACAGATGGCGTTTGGCCTAAGAGTGCCCTCAATGTTTATGTCACTAAGAAGCACCCCTCACCATCACACCATGCGTTGATCCTCTCTATGTCTATCAAAGACACAGCAGTTAGAAGCAAAACTCTTTAATTTGAACTTATCAGACCAAAGGACAGTTTTAGGATTGACTGAATCGCAAAGTAATGATGGTCTTTTTTTCTTTACTTAACTGAGTGTTTCCATAATATGGATGTGTACGCTAGTTGTAACACTAACAGGGCTATTGACTCTGTACTCACCCTTCCTCTGCACAAGATAACTGATGGTCTAAAGCACAAATTAACTCGAACTGAAAACCATTCCAGGTGACTACACATCAATGTGACGAGAGAATTCCATAAGTATGCTAAAGTTAAATGTAGCTACTGTAGATAATCTAAAATCTAATAAACAATAAAATATAATACATATTCTGGGTAATTTAGCAAGTTTTTGTTAACTACATGATCCCATATTTCTTCTGTCACAATTTAAATGTCTCCAGTATTAATGTCCACTTTTTTTTAAAAGTACAAAGAGTTTCATATTTGACACCATTTACAGTAGGTGACATTTAAGTAGCAGGCATTAGATAGATATATCAGCATTGGCAGTTAGTAACAAATTCTGATGATTGGGATTCAGTTGCTTACTGTAGGTTTTTATGTGGGCAAACATTCATTCATTCATTCATCTTCTATACCGCTTAGTCCCCGCAGGGGTCACGGGGAGTGCTGGAGCCTATCCCAGCCAGCTTACGGGCGAGAGGCGGGGTACACCCTGGACAGGTCGCCAGTCTATCGCAGGGCCGTGGGCAAACATATAGATATATATTTATACTGTATTTATAGCAATATTAATTCTTCTATGTCCCCTTCTTTTCTTGTTAGGGATGCTTCTTTGGGTGATTTCAAAAAACATTAAAATAACATTAATTATCACACTATTCTAAAGACATTCAACTATACAGTACATTTCATGGGATATTCTCATTACACAACAGACGTCTAGATACAAAAAGCTTTCTACATTTTAATCAAAGAAACTCAGTGAGAAAGAGGTTCTGAAGCATCAGAAACATTTATTTTACAACAGCACGTAAGACACTTCATTTACCCATACATCTTCCTGACAGACGCAAATATTATTACTCCATGCTAAAAACAAAAAACATCTAGTAATCTATGTGTCACTGCATGTATGTACAGCAGATCTGCCATTTTGCCACTTGACTGTCAAAATGGCCCACATCTAAAATTCTATACATCCCCTTGCCCAGCTAGTGATAATCAATAATTAAAAATATAAGAAAAATAAAACAATGCTTCAGTATTTTCATGTTGTCACTATATTCACAATTCGAACTGTTCTTGT
>OMLM01004079.1:14925-25869 GCA_900302695.1 Helostoma temminkii | reverse complement strand
TCTTGTAGATAATGCTGCAGCTTCACTGCAAACAGTACTTGATACTGTTGCCCCTCTGAAAAAGAATGTAGTGAATCAGAGGAGGTTAGCTCCATGGTATAATTCACAAATCCGTAGTTTAAAGCAGACATAGTGAAAGCTGGAAAGGAGATGGTGTTTAGTATACCGTAGTAGTAGACCGCAGTGTTACTTAGACCACTTCCTCCCTATAGATCATGTCTCTTAGGCCCATCCTGACTAGACTGCTCAAAGAAGTGTTGCCTTTAATCAGCATATATGTGTTAGATCAGATCAACTCATCTTTACTAACAGGCTCTGTACCACAGGCCTTTAAACTTGCTGTAGTTAAACCATATTCTCGAAAAAGTTGTTGCTAAGCAATTACGTGACCACCTGCTCAGGAATAACCTGTATGAAGATTTCCAGTCAGGATTTAGAGTACATCATAGTACAGAAACAGCTCTGGTTAAGGTCCCTAACGATCTTCTATTAGCTTCAGACAATGGTTTTCTCTATGTTCTTGTCTTGTTAGATCTCAGTGCTGCTTTTGACACTATAGATCACAACATTTTATTACACAGACTGGAACATGTCATTGGGATTAAAGGAACAGCACTAGGTTGGTTTAAATCTTATCTGTCAGATAGGTCCTCTTTCCTCACCACTGTTACCTAGTACTTGCTCAAAGGGGGATTTGTTGGGTTTTCTGTGTTATTTAGTTGTATTGTAAGGTCTTAAATGTCACATTGTAAAGTGCCTTGAGATGCCCTTGAATTGAATTAAATAGATAGATAGATAGATAGATAGATAGATAGATAGATAGATAGATAGATAGATAGATAGATAGATTAGTAGGAGGGTTACTAGGAGAGATGGAGACTGAGCAGTCAGATAGGGTCTTGTCTGCCTGTTCATCTCCGCCAGCTTAAATCCATCCAGTTCCAGCTTCTGTAACTGGCTGCCACCCAACAGGCGCCATTCTAGAACACTGGTTTGTGGTTACTGCTCCACACAGTAACATGTGGGTCTTTGTTACTGGATAGTTTGATGACTCAGGCATTGCTGAATTCCCAGCAGGGTGCCACTACAATTCAGAGCCTGCTCTGTGTGTAAAGGTTGTTGTTAATAGAGGATGAGGTTCATTCTGCTGCCTCTGTTACTTTCACTTCTACCATCTCAGCTGACAACACAGGGATTCACTGACCCTCATCATGCACATGGCACATACTGTGAACTGTTTGTCTAACACATGACAGACATAGGAGATGTAAAGTAACAAGTTTGTTGTTTATGAGTTTGCATATGTGCATCATCTTAAAACAGATTGAAGAAGTACATTTGATAATACTAAATCAAATTACTGTTTACTGTGAAAGGGCCTCTAATTGCACTTATCCTACTATGCAGGAGGGGGTAGAAGTACACGCATTTAATCCTCAAAAGTGGGAATACTTTAAATGCTGTATTAGCTTGTCACCTCTGTTGGTGGTACGGCTGTTTCTCTTGCAGATAGTGGACTGTTGGTGTAACAGAATAGAGTACAGCTTCCTGATGCAACTAGACAGAAGAAAAACAGAAAGGTTAGTCACTGTGAAAGCAAAACTGTTTTTGATTCCAGGCAGTGATCAGTAATGCTGTCGACACACAGTCAGGTGTGTTGTCATCTTATCGTTTATTTCTGTTTTGTTTTTTAACAAAACCTGTAAAACAGGCCTCTGGTTGTGTTAAGGCCTGCTGCAGTTTGTTGCAGCCTGACTTCTATGGTTAATAAGACCACTTCCCGATTGTGTGTGTGTGGGTGTTTATATCAGTTTGCATTAGAATAGAGTTGGTCCCGCCCCACTTGACGGTGGCTGACTACTGACACACAGAGGTATGTCTGAGCTTGAAGGAAAACAGAAAACACTTGAAGACCTGGAACTTTTTTAGTATCGTATTCAAACCTGCTATGGTTGACCAGTGTGAGGCCTGCTTTTCCCGTCTGTCTGTTTTTTTAAGGTTGATTGGCTCCTTGTGTTTACCAGTGTCAATGACTGTAATTGTAAAGAGGAGCCACACCTAGAAGCACACAGAGCCATGACAATAGAAGGGTAGTTAAATGCACACAGTGAGGGATAAAGACAGGTTTAGTTGTAGGGTGTGGTCACGAGATTTCTCAGAGATTAACAGCAGACAGACTTGGTCCTCAGGCTTTCTTCACCTTTTCCAGGAATCAGAGGGAGAGTTGGGAATGTCGAAGAAATCCTCAAGTTTGTGCAAGTTCAAAAAATTCTCTGTGTGTAGAACACACATGTACAGCACTTAATTATAAATATACCCAGAGGTTCTTTAGGCATGTTCACATGAGAGTCACACAGAAGTGGGGACATAAACAGGATGAATATGCCAAGTCAGCAAAAACAGCTTCCAACAGTATTGAATCAGCTACTAAATGCAAATGGAGTTTGAACCCCATTTAGTGCTGGTGTCATATTCATTGTCTGTGGAAGAGCCTCAGATGCTTCCAGGCAAATGGCTGTGCTGACTGTGCTGAGTGCTTTATCAGATATTAGGAACTTAGACAAGCTTGCAGACACAGTCCAAATGTAACCGATTTATACTGATACAAGACAGGTGAGTGTGACGCATCACTGCGGGAACCATTGTGGGGTTTTTTGGGTTTTTTTTTATCTACTTTTTCCCTGATGCACTAAGTGAAGCATAAATTCTTACTTATGAAACAAAAAGGAGCATTAGGAACGAGCTCTCATCAGTGTGTCATGTATTACTCTCCAACTATGACGTCCTTTCATTCATGTTATCTCCAGAACAAAAAGAATCACTGAATATCAAATGAGGCTCCCTTTATCTTTCAGTCAATCATCTCATGATTTTTTAAAATTTTTGTGCCACTTTTAGATCTTGGGCAAAAAAATCAAAGAGCTCACACTATGAATTTAATCTGTTTTCATGCAGGAATGATTCATGCATCTCATGCCGAGCTCAGACAGAGTAAAGAAGGAGGTATATCCTGAAATTCATTGGGAGAAATATGTGAGACAATCTTCATCTTGAGACGTAACAGAGACCCTGTCCTTTCTGTGGATCCTGTGTCCATGTTACCTCCTCCCTAAATACTTTGCAGTATCCATATGGAGCAATGGAAACCTCTAAAGGTCCCTTTTGTATATCTCTGATATTAGTTGATGGAAAGATCTTCAACTTGACTTGCCACATGCCAGTTTCATACTGTTCTGTTCACCTTAGATAGTAATATGACTTGCTTAATACATCTTTCCTGGACCTGTCACACTCAGCCCCATTCTCACTGGTTCCTATTCAAAATGTACATATTTTCAAAAACAGCTCACAAACATTTCATTTTCAAAAGGCTAGATTTCATGAAACTCCCCACTTTAGTTTCATCATATAAACAGGTAAAACTGTGCATTTGTTCAGGACTAACTTCATATACATTAGTATCTGTGACAGCAGGACAATGTTTGGAAGTGACTCAAGAGACATTGTATTGTAGGTATTCATGGTAATGAAGTGCTGCTGTGTCTTTAAAAGAGCTCTGCCAGCATAAAAAAGGAACCAGCTATTCCCTTTTACATAGAATATGACAGGAAATGATGCTGACACTCTGGGGTTTAAGGCCAGTGTGGGAAAAAGGCACCAAACAGTGCTGCTCATATTTGCCACTCCTCCATAGGTCTTCATCAGTTGATGTCACAGCAGACTGATCAACATTGACAGCATATGAATGTGTGAGTCACACACTTGAAACCTAAATAAACCTAAATAATATCATATAGTGTACAAATGACAGTGTGATATGATAATGGTACTATGAGGTTGGCAGACATGTATAAAGTAGAACAGTGTGTCATCTGTGTAACAATAAAAGACTAACTGTTTGTGGATAAAATCCGAAAGGTCATCAACCATGAAAAAGAGAGGGAGCAACAGTTTCAGTCTGCATTCTCTCTATCAGAGGGTGACAGACAGCATGACTCACGATGCCTAAGGGGAATGACACACACACACACACACACACACACACACACACACACAAACACACACCATACTCTCAGTGTATCCTACTCCTTTGACTAGTCAGTGTGATTACAAATATTTTTCCTGTCCTTCTAATTTCTGAGTGTTTATTTTATCATGGTAATGGGTAAAACCAATTGCACAATATTAGAACACACACGGCACAGCATAACTGTTGTTATGTTTCAGACAAGAATACGGGAAAACCTAATGTTACAGTATGGCATGTAGAAGTCGGGTCTATTGGGTTTTGCTAATTCCTTTAAATAAATGGTTTCATTCTTTAAAGCTAAAGCAAATGAGTGCAGCATGTTCAGGCCTGTTTTCAGGCTGCAGCAACACTAGCAGCTGTGTGAGGCTGCACTATATTATAAGATAAATGCTACTGATAGCATGTTAGTGTGCTCACATTGACAATACTAGTATGCATATATTTAGCAGGTATAACATTGACTATGCTTACCATCATAATATATATTATATTATATTATATATTAGTATGCTAACAATTAGGATTAAGGCTGAGGCTGATTTGTTTGTTTGTTCACATTTTATGACAAATGTGAAGGTGTCTATGTGAAAATGTCTGTGTAAAAATGTACAAAAAGGGACATTTGCTATAGTTGGAAACCATTGCATTGAGATTGTAAAGCTTACAGTATATGCAATAACACTGGCATTGGTCACCAAGTGTTAGTATTAGAAATTGTTACTTTACCATCATCATAAAATCCTTTTTTTTACCATAGAAATTTTGTAGATTAAGGTTGATGTTAATATTTCTGTTCTCTTCAGGTAGGAATAAATGTAGCGTAGCCCTTGTTGGTGCTTGTTGAGGTTCCAGTCAACAACACTGAGCACAGACCTGTGAAAACATGTTGTGGTTGTGAATAGAGGTGCAATATGAGCTCTGCAAACCTATGAGCAAACTACTGACTCTACTTTAAATGTAAATACAAGCTCTACGCTGGAAACAGAAGATCATAACTCATTTACATTGTTATGTTCTAGAAAATAGTTCATAAATACAACATAGAAGCACTGTAGATTTGTTTAGCCTAGCTTACAACTTTATTTCATCAGATCTACAAACAGCCCACTCCAAAGTAACAGCAAGGCTAAATCATTTACATTTGTTGTACACTAAACATATTTAGGTTTAAAGTCAAAAGATTTTTGTAGGGTGGAGGTTGGGTCAACAAAGCAGAGGACTTGTCATGTGCGTCATGGTGTCACATACGTCACGTGATGCAAAACCAAACCACAACATTTGTATTAAACCATAGCCATGTTTAACTAGTCCCTAAAGCTAACAAACCGCCATGTTTGCACAGTTGTAATACAGTAATTTACCTGGTTTTGATGAAAAAAGAAATTACACAACAGCCCCCATTTTGTTACCTGGAGCCAGAGGGATGTAATTTCAACAGACCCCTGCTGCCACGGGGGCGCTATTTCAACAAAGTGTGAGTCATATGAGGGGGGTACAAACAACAAATATGTTTGTTTAGATTTAGGAGGAGGCTTAGGCTGACTTAATGTCTTGTTACATATGCAAATTACATGTTCACCCATCCACCCATGCTGTACTCCTACTACATACCTTGGTTTAATATACTACTTCACTGCTCTAGTTGTCGAATATTGACCTTACTGGTTTATTATTGTAGTTGATTGACATGCCTGTGTGTCTTATACTGATGCAAAGGCAACAGCATCCATATGACACGCCAAACGACACGACAAAGCATCAGTATCTGATGCTGTGGCAATGGAACAGGCTGTTCTATTGTGTAAAATTGTGTGTTGATTGAGAGTGTTATGCAAAGTCATGATGAAGTTGTGCATTCTAGACTGTTTTCATCTGAAAATATCTCAAATCCCATTCCTGAGCGAGCTAGGAGTTAGCCCACAAGGGTATTCTGGATATTCTGTATCCTGTCGTGAATAACAGAATAAGTCCAAATATCTTCCTACTCATTCTGAATTAAATGGAGTGTAAATTGAAGGTGCTTCTTGGGGGGCTGGACACTGATACCCACAAAGGTGAATTTTTGGAATAATGTGGTCGTTTGTGTTGCTTTAAGCTAACTGAACGTCAGGACAGGACAAGACAGAGCAACTTTTAAAAATACCTTACGATTCATGTTACTGATCACAATGTGTAACTCCTAGTGCATGTAAATTTCATCATCAGACTCCTTCCCATCAACATGGGGGTGTATTCTAAAGCAACTGCTGGTAATGAGTAAGAAAGGAGGACAATGGTGAGAAGGAACAATTGTGAAACACAAAAAAATCCCATCATGTCCTGATATGCACGTATGAGCAAAGCAGAAATGTTTTCTTACCGTTTTACTGAATATGCTAACAGATTCATAAAGATCCTTAATGTTTTTGCCTATGGTGGCAGTGCAGCGGAATAAGTCACTTCTGTATAAACTAAATGCATTCGTACAGTTGGGCTGCAGGTTTGGGGACCACAGGAACACCAGCTATTCCCATGTAGAGTGGGTTGTTGTCTGTGGTTTAGGAGACATTTTGTGTATTTCACATGCATTTCCATAAATGCAGAGCTTTCTGAATTTAGTTCAGTGGTCAGGCATTAAGCAAGAATGTGTTAACACCATTATTTAAATGGAGGAAGGTGATATCTCACCCCTCCTCCCTCTCTGTTCTTTCCCCCACTGCGTTAACCTGGCACTTCAGGTGAAACCACAGCACCACACACATTCCAGGAAAGACAATCATGACTGGGCCTGTCCTCTCCCCATACACACCCTAACCTGACATAATCTTAAGTCTTATCTACACTGGTTTTAGATGTCAGGACTTTGCTGAAGTTATTGTGTGTTAGGGCATGCATTGTGTTTATGTGAACGTGTTGATGTGAGGCTCTGATTGGAAGTAAAAACACTTCACTGCCATAAAGATTTCATGGGAACTAAAAGCTTATGAATGGCCTGATGATGGGCTTTTAACAGGAAGTCCAGTGTTACTGGACGATGGAAGTGCATTTATGCTGTAGTCAGCTGCACACATACAGATAAACAACACTAGCCTCTTCTATAAGAGTCACCAGCAGAGAGAGAGAGGGACACAGACAGTATACAGTATAAACTGACCTCCCAGTGGAGCATTTCCTGTAATCCTACTGTGTTTATAATCACTGAGCAGGAACTGATATCTGAGCATGTCTGCTGGCACGCTGCTTCACTGCCTCACCCTATACTTTCACTTTTGACAAACATCCATATATAATTCATCTCTCTTATGAATCCTTTTTAGGGACCAGCCACTGTGCAAGAATGTCAAATGGATGTGCACATCAGTTCTCTCTGGCTAACAGCTGCTCCCTGACCAACATGGTACAAAACCAGTTCAACCAGGGAGATATCCCCCATTGTTGCTTAGCCAGCGCTTTAGCACTTTTCACACCTCACTTTTGACCTGACAAGTGGAAACACAGGTACGTGTAGCTACCAAGAGCAGATTTAACCAAACTGAGTTTTCTAGCACCTCAATCAGTTTTGATGTGTTGATTTTTGTTGGTTGTTAATATTCCTAATATAGACAACACAGCATTTCTCAGAAAGTGTTTTTGAACACAGAGCAATATATTGATTTACTGAAGTCAGGGATTTTAACTTTTCTCTTGGCCCTTATAGAAATCAACTTTTTAGGGGACTAGGTTGTTGTTGTTTAAACAGGCTGTCAACACGACAACATTTTACATTTGAAATGATTTAACGAGGTCCACAAATGTTATTGACAAATGGAGACTTCAGTAGTGCTGCTGTTTTAAATCCAACAGTTTCAGTGTTTCCTCACCCCTGTCAGCAGATACCAGGTTCTCTAAACATTGACCTGGCAGTTAATGATTGACACCATGTCCCTTTACCAGCCACCGCTAGCGGCCTAGAGAGAAGGAGACAAACTTCTGCAAACAAGTGCAGAGTTTATTCCTGACCAGTGATCAGAGTTACTGTTTTATGTGGAACCAAGGATTATAACTTATAACTTATGTTTTTATCAAATAAATAACAGCAGAGCACAAACACGTTCAGCCACAGTAACAGAACATAGAGTGATAGCAGAGGGTTTTTGTGTGTTCTTTCTAAAACTAGAACTTTGACCAGAAAGTTATGATCAGGTGAACAGCTAAACAATCTCAAAGACAACAAGTGGAATGGACTAAGTTTAAAAGCTCCTTTTCTCTTTAGTCTTTTGATGAATGCTTTTATCCAGAGTGATTGTGAAGTTACATTCACACACAACTTTGAGCAACTTGTGTTTTACTTAATGACAGGAAGAACTGGGAATTGAATCACTGACACTACAGTTCATGGATAGCTGCCCCTTATTGTTGTTACAGATGAATAAAAGACTAGATACACTAGATACACTAGCAGACAAGCACTTCTGTGAGTCTGTGTATAGACACGACTGTTCTCTGAGCTTAATGGTGATATTAGTATGACTAACATTTACTCATTTTAATGCCTAATGACAGATTATTTTACTTTGCACTCATGGCTTTTCCACAAACAATAACTGTGTTAAGTGTATTAACCCCTTTTTTTCTGCCACACTGTAGTTTCAGTTCTACCAGCTGCTTTAACATATACAACATCTGCTTGTTTGCTTCTTCTGTGGCACCATCTTTCACACTCCCATCCACTCTTCTTTCTCTTGTAATTTACCAGATTCAAGTTCATGTGGCGTTTGGGAGCTTGTTCTACATTCCAGTGTGATAGTGGAAAGACACTGTGTGGGTTTGTGTGCACAGATAGGCGAATATTCTACTCACAGAAATTCCACACTGGATAAGAAATCTGGGTGGAATAAACTTTGTCTCTTAGCTGACATACTCAAGGTCAGTGGGTTACAGTATCTGTTGGTTGAAAAGCTGCTGCAGCTTTGTGTTCATAAGCTAGCTGTAGAGAGTTGTTAATGCTTTGATGTTATTGAATAAAAGAAGCACAGCAAACACAGCAGCTGTAGTCATTTTGGAAGTGCTTAAAAGTTAACAGAGGAGGATAAACAGCTTCAAAGGTTAAGATATTTTGAATTAGTGTCACCTAAATATCAGATTATGGCTGTTGAAATATGTCTTGTCAGAGCAATTAACCAAGACATCTGCATGTTTACCTTAAAGCAGAAGGCACATTTTAATCATTTTTTGATCAATGTACAGCAATAATTATTTTATTGGTACAAGTACACTCACTCCTTATCTGACACACCGTAAAAATATTTTGCTGCATATGTAAAATTAATAGAAACATTTTTACAGGTAAACCTGACATCTGAACCATTTCACAGGCACTGTAACAAATACCTGAACTGAATCTATTCACGTTTAACTTTGTGTTGCCCTTCACATTGTGTGTGACCATAGCTTTCATTTACACTCAACTCAGCTTGGCACAAAGACTGGAGGCACACGATGAGGTCTAGCTTGGCTCTGCCCAAAGGAGACAAAGTCAACATCCTATCTGCAGCAAACTGTAGTGTAAATATGTGCTGTGGCTCTGGAAAATTGCCAGGCAACCAAAAATCTCAGTTTCTTTACATCATTACACATTTTTGTACACATTAAACATAACAAGAGTGTTACAGGTCAGATGACCTGTTTTGCATTGTTTCTAGCTACAATTTTAGCACACAGATACGAAAATAGTATCGTACTCTCGGAAAAAAAACCAAAGGTAGGGAAAGTGTCAAGCTCTTAATAAATCCACGTGATCTGTGTAGCAGACCCACAGTATCTTGGCTCAGCATGGTTATCCCCTGTTGTAAAGCTGTAGTGGAGACCCATGTCATCATGATGGTGCAGCTAAAACGGACTAAAATGGGCTAATTGAAAGATGTGGCAGTAGAAGGCAGCCTCAGCAATGTGAAACATCACTTCTCTGTGGGGGAGGGGGCAGAGCTCTGTTTGCTCTCAAACTCTTTGTAAAGGCCAATCCATGCTTTATCTGTCTAGGTTTGTGTTGAAATTTTAATCTGCATGGGTTGTCTGCAGTGTGGGACGGCACAGTGTTTAGCACTATTGCCTCACAACTGGAAGTGCTGCCTCACAACTGGAAGGTTTGAATTTAAGACTTAGCTTAAAAACTTAAATAACTCCCCAACAAGAATGTGACAAAGAGTCAGCCTCACACATTACAAGACATTAGAAACATCATCACCCACCACCACACAAAAGGAAGTGGATCACTCACTTTTCAACCTAAAGGAAATGAACCATGTAATCTGACACTGCTCTCTGCCTTCTTCTCTCTCTCTCTCCTTCACTCAGTCCCTTCCTCCTTTCTTTTCTGCTACCTCCCTCTCTGTTCTACACTGACACTATTCAGTGGCTAAGTGCTGGCTACTGTAAACTGACCACTCTTTATTCTGCCCCCACATCCCTCTGTCTTTTCTCTGGGCAGGACAGATGACTGATGGAGGGGAAGAGCAAAAGATAACATCACTTAATTGCCTTTTTAAAAAGTCCCTGGTCTTTCATGCTTTTTCATACTGCAGTTGTAGAATCATTAGATTATAGGCTATATTAGGAAGCCTATGTCGGCAGGGACATTTGAAACAATGTCTATGTTTAAATTATGCTTAGTATTTTTCATAGTATTAATAATTCTATATAAGTGTTCTTATAATTGTTGACAAGAGTTAAATATTGTACAAATATATAGTTTTTGACATTGTAGATCACCAGGGCAATATTGAAAATGTTCATATTTTATGCCAAATATAAGTATTTAAATAATGTATTATATTATATTATATTTAATATTTGAAGTACCAGACTTTTGTCAAACCAACTAAGACTTTTAAGTTAAGATGACCAGTTTTTGAGAACTGTCAGAACTCCAAATTATCCGTTGTTCTGATTTGCAATAT
>OMLM01004078.1:29054-49514 GCA_900302695.1 Helostoma temminkii | reverse complement strand
AGGGTGGGGTGGGGTGGGGGACGGAGGGCAGACCAGGCAAAGAACGAAAATGGGCAATCCATTGAAGGTATGAGAAAAACATGTTGTCTGTAAATGGCATAGGCAGTCCTCATGGTTAGTGCTATGGTACAATAAAGTGGTCTTACAAGTCTCCTCTCACTGAAAACCTTGAGAGCGCCTGTGACACAGCTGCAATAACAAATGGGGGGGTTAAACAAAGTCATAAGTCATACACACCAAATGCCAGAATACAACCTCAAGTCTGCTTTCCCTGGTCAGTCACAAGGCTCAGTTGGCCAACGAGTTAGCTCCCAAGAACAACACTTTAGATACCATAAAAGCATATTCCTTTATAGATACAATACAAAAGAGGCTGGTATTTTGATACTAACAGTGACACGTTACACTCATCTTACAAAACAGACACACAAACCGTGCACACCAAATGTTCACTGTGCCACTCTAAATTAATAAATTAATATTTACTATATGTGATTTGAGTTTATAACAAACTAGACACAGAAGGTAAAAAAGCTTTAATCTTGTGCATATCAAGAACTGAGTAGTCTATGTCTATAGAGTATAAAGATCAGCAGTGACAGAGCATTTCCTAATACATGTGTGAAGCGTGTGGTGCCATGGCATGAAATTTTCTCCTGTGTTGCTCTGAATCCTAGGGAATTGGCACCACACCCACAGTGGCAGGTTGACATCACCAGGGAACACAATCCCAGTTAAGCCTGGCAACACTTAACAGTAAACCAGACGCATTCTCTGTCAATATAGGCATTCGATTACAAAAAAGTAAGACTTGGTGCAAATTATGCACCAATGATAAGGTATTGTTCAAATAGTGCAGTATTTGATTTAGTGTCTGACGTTCACTGATCCATTTTGGTAAACTATTACTCAGCAACACATGGAGCAGGCTTAGATCACCTCTCTAAACATGCTGCTTCATTCATTTCCTCTTGACACATGTACATATGTGCTTTGCTTCGTTCAGAGCATGGAACAATAAATTAAACACTCTCTTTAGCGGATGTGTATAACGGTGAGCTGCAATTACTGGCAAGTCAACCATGTAACACTGTACACAAACACACCGACACACACACACACACACACACTCGTTAGTACATTCAGAACCTGATACATAGGTCAAAGGTAAATTTGATTCTTGTTCTGCTGCAAACTCAGTAGCAGACGTAGAAGACTGCCTCAGTAGCACAGACATGTACAAACGAGTCAGCAGGTACAATATTTTCAAGCTGTCTGACTGAGAATTTTCTGAAAAGGCCACCTCTATGTTAATCCTGACATATTCATATTGTGTGTTGTCTATTACACATATAAACAAGCTAATACTAAGCAAAAATGGTGCGACTCAAGACATTTCCTCTTACCTCTTTGCTGCCCTCTATGTCTGACGAGTCGCTGCTGAAATCTTCCGTGTTAAGGTTCTCGAAGTCAGACTCACCCACAGCGATAGGCACTGTGACTGTCAGACTGGGGTTATGAATGAATGACATGTAGTCACATTCTTCTATAGGGTACATCGCAGTATTGTCCCCGCCAACTCCAACCACCAACCCTCCTCCTGGCCGTCCGTTGCCCTCTGTCATGTACACCCCACTGGGGTCTTTGGTAATCTCCACAGTGTGGTTGGAGATGCAGTTGCCCTTGCCATTACTGTGCAGTTCATCCAAGGGTTTGCTCTCCTCAGCCAAACCAGAGGCCTTACCACCCCCACCAAAGCAGATGCTCTGGAAAAACTGCCGCACTGTAGCTTTGATAAACGCGAAGCCCCGCTGGATCCGACCCACTGCAATCTGCAGATTGTTCATTTCACTATCATCATCAGTTGCTGCCAGGTTGTCAGCGCTGAATGAGCTCAGGAGGAGAGCCAAGAACAGGTTTAGAACCTGGCAAGAAATGTACATCAGGTAACTGTGAATTTATCACATCTGTGCGTCACTGATTTGACTTTATAATCATTTCAGGCAATAGATACATGATAAATACTACAACAGCAACAAAATACTGAATATACTTAATTTAAAAGCTAATGTCTGAATCTTAACAATGTTATCAACATAATAGCAAATAGTCAAAGAGGGAGAAAGCCGTACCACCAAATTTCCAATGACCATGACCATCATAAAGACGATTAGACACATCGTCTGTCCTGCCACCTCCATGCAGTCCCACATGGTCTCGATCCACTCTCCGCACAGCACACGAAACACAATGAGGAAGGAGTGGAAGAAATCATGCATGTGCCAGCGGGGCAACTCACAGTCCTCAGAAATCTTACACACACACTCCTTGTAGTTCTTGCCAAAAAGCTGCATGCCCACCACGGCAAAGATGAAAACGATGATGGCCAGCACCAGAGTCAAGTTCCCCAAAGCACCAACTGAATTACCGATGATCTTGATCAGCATATTCAAAGTGGGCCATGACTTGGCCAGTTTGAAGACCCTTAACTGTAAACAAAATAAAAAACAACAACAAAAAACATAAACATTAAGTGACATTATGATAAATTGTAACGTTGTTTCTCTAATAATATATTGCCATTGCCCTTACCAGTCTAAATGACCTGAGTACAGAAAGGCCTTCTACGTTGGCCAAACCAAGTTCCATCAGACTGAGACTGACGATGATGCCGTCGAAGATGTTCCAGCCTTCCTGGAAGTAGTAATAGGGGTCCAGGGCGATGATCTTGAAGCACATCTCTGCTGTGAAGATGCCTGTGAACACCTAATGACAAAGGAGGCAAAACTCTTTTTACACCTGAATCTGCATCATTAGAGACATTATGAAATGACTATATTTTATTTTTAGCTTTTACCAATAAGAAACTCTACCAAAGCACATCACATAATACTTACCAAATTTCCCACTGAGAGAACGGTATCAAATTCTTTAGTCATAGGGTAATGCTCCATGGCCATGAAAAGGGTGTTGAGGACGATGCAGACTGTGATTGTCAGGTCCACAAATGGATCCATGACCACCATGTTGACGACCTCCTTGATTTTCAGCCATGCTGGACAACAATCCCAGATCAGACAGGTGTTGGCAAATCTGTACCAGCACGGTGGACACTTTTGTCTTGACTCTTCAAGCTCTGGAAAAGGACAAATGTCCACATTTCAATATAATGCTCTTTTACATCTTCTGATGCACAGGGAATGCTGTTAAGTTTGGGCAAGAATGACAAAGGTCTTTTCCTGACCTTCCATGGTGTTTGTAAGGATACTGGCCACACTCATGGCTCTCTGCCTGCGCCCTGGTTCATCCAAATAATCCATGGATGGCTGATGAAAACCTGAACGGCGTTTCTTCAGCTCAGTATCTGTAGTTGTCCCCTAGAAAACACAAAACATGATTTATGCCAAAATATCGGAGAAAAATTCAGCAGTAATGTAAATATGTACTCAACACGAGACAAGTTATGAATATGACTTGGGTGCGATGCTTCACTGCTTCACTTCACATCACATAATTCAACCTATGCAGTAGCAAGTAATCCAACTAAAATCACTTGTGATTCTAGGCCAGAGTTTTTTTATTAATAATAAGTCCCATGTGAAACCCCAACCAACAATAGATGCTAACATCTACTGTTTGGTATTCAAAGCCTGATTTATCCTATACATCTATGGCACTGTTGTTTAACAACAGTCAAGAGTGTGAGCTAAGTGCATGATCACAACTTTAAACATTTATTTATTAACAACTATCAGAACGAAGCAGTGATAACAAAAAGGAACTACAGGGCGAAAACATTGAGAACAGCAAAAGGAAAATATAGCATGAAACAATTAAGTCACCTCAGGCAGCAGCAGACCTACAGGTGAGGTTGTTACAGAAGTTCCCCCGACCAGCGACACCACACCATTGCAGTCTACAGTACAGTGCATTTTGCCATTGGCAGGCAGCACGACCCGTGGTGCCCCGAGGCTGGTCTGGCTCACAGCACTGCAGCGGCGCTCTAGGCGACGTGGCAAAAACAGGGAGCCCCTGCGACTGTCGCTCTCCTCGAAGGTGCTGTGCTCATCATCTGCAAAGTCGTTCTCGGAACCCATGTCCCGTGCCCGACCGCGGAAGCTGAAAAGGCTGGCGCGGCTGTTCCTCCGAGGTGAGAAGATAGATCCACGAATACTGAGGAGAGACTAAGAGAGAAAGAGAAAGAGAGCGAGAAAAAGAGGAAATTAGCCTAGAAAGGGGACAAAGGTAAAACCCTGAAATAACAGGAGAAGACTGAGAGGATAGAGAACAACCAAAATGTAACAGCTGGTGTTAGGTTGTCCTGAGAACAAGGTAAGATGATATTTATGTTGTTAGGTAGGGCATGAAGAAACAAGACAGAACCAGACTAGAACTACCAGCCAGTTTGCTTAATGATAGAAAGCAGGCAGAAAAAATAGCCTGATTCTCCCACCTACCCAGCACCCAGACACTATTTTGCCATTTGCAATCAATGATGAATGAGCAGCACGAGCAGCTAAAAAAAATGTGTTTCCTCAGTGTCTTTATAGCTTACACACTACTTCAGTATTAGCATTTAGAAGAAATTAACTGGAAACCAAAGAAGTAGTTTAAAGGTAAATTGTTATGCGACACATACCCTTCTCACACACACTATCCTACATAGAGAGCTTTGGAAACAAAGTAATGGCCTGTGTGTTTTAGTTTAAATATCAAAGTTTCACTGTACAAACATCTGTAGCTAGGTCTCTAGCTAACAGCTAACCCTCCACTCTAGGTTAACAGGTGGACTTTCTCAATGGGATAATGAATATTTTCCACATATCACAATTTCTGCAGTTTTAGGCACAAAAACCTTTTCAAACTGATCTCTCTATAGGCTGTCTGTTGTTATGGGTTGTTTCCTACCTCATCACATCACATCGTGTTTGACATTTGTAAACTTGGCCATAAATCTCATTAATTAGATGTTATATCTTATTTTTCTGGTTAAAAAATACAAAACAGAGCTTGGTGTTCTCATCCTGCTACAAGGAGACAAAATAAATATATAAATTCTACTGCCAAATTATCGACTTATCATGTTGCAATTAATCTGCTTTTACAGGTGCAGTTAACAGTTTACCTGGTTGGGCGAGGAACATCGCTTCTCATAAGAAAGGCGGTTGGCATCAATAGAGAAGCGAAAGGTGGATCGCTTGATGCTGTCCTCAGACTCAGACTTGTGGAACTTGTCCCGAACTCCCCTCTCCTCCTCCTCCTCCCTCTGCTTCCTTTTCTTCCGCCTGTTGCGTCGCTCCTTGGCACTTTTTGAGCTAAGCTTAGACGTCCCTGAGGAGGACTCAGAGGTGGGGCCCCCTCTCCCACTGTACTCTCCGCTCTCCGTGGCTGCTGCCGCAGCAACCTGCCAGCCAATAGGAGCACAAACACAGTTGTCATGGCGACCCAGTGCCTGTCTGAAAGGCTCTCGCGGACTGGAGGAGAGAGCCTGGCAGCTGAGAGCAGCATGAAGAGCAAAATTAAGCCTCAGCCTTCTAAAAATGGATGCCTGTATATTTTGATACAAAAACAAAAACACTTGAATTCTTGAGTAAGACAAAAAGTGAGTAGCTGCTGCATCAGATTCCAGATTTTATAAAATGAGAAAAATAAGAAATTGATCAAATCACTGCAAAAAATAAAAAATAAATAAAATAATCAGAGGCAATGATTTACAAGCATGAGCAGGAATGTTTCATGTTGTTTCCAAAGAAATGTGTTATCTGCATGAAGTACTTCTGAAAGAGCTGGTTGGGGGATATAAGTAAGTGTACAATCTGGTGCTTTAGAAACATTTTCTGTACAGTTATAGCAGTGCCAATAATATCAAATGCCCTACATATACAGAATGATTATTGTCATCATTTCATCTTTGCTCTAAGTGAGAGAAATGCCAGGTGTCAAATGTGTCTCATAAAACAGACCATTATACTACGAGTATCAAGAGTCATGGCAACTACAGCACAACCAATAACAATCTGAATGTGCACAAGCCTGATTAGACGGTGTTGAGCCTGCAAAAAACAACCACTGGATGACCAGGCAGAAGCAGGAAGGAAGTCTAAGAGGAAACAAAGCTAGACAGCAGCAGAGAAAACAAGGCATGTGACCTTTGACATTACAATAATTTTAGACACAGTCTGTATGTGTGTGTTCTTATCTTATGAAATTATTTTTAGATAAATATTTATTTCAGTTATTACAATTATTAGATCCATTACTTGTATCTGCTCATGTCAGTTATTTCAACCATTTATCTATTTGCTTGTATATCATTTCTAACATTTATTAGATGCAATCCCCAAGCATGAAGATGAACGTATTGCAGCCTGTTACACATCTGGTAGAAATACTGTTCAGGCTTTGACATCAAAAGCAACTGGTTCCCTTGACCATATTGAGCCTCTTCTACCTGTTCCAAGTTAAAACATTATTTTCTTAATGGATTTCTCTAGGACTCTACCACTTCCAAATGTTTGAGATAATCATGCCAGTGAACTGTACATCAGAGATTTGCTAGTAGCCTATATCTTGATTCTAACTTGATTTTGAAGAGAAAATGATAAATCTCTTGCCTGTGCCTCCTCCTGTTGTCGCTTCAACTGCTCGAGCATGGCCTGGAACTCCTCCTCCTTCTGTTGCGCTTCCTCGATGGTTGCCTGGTTCTGCTCATCGTAAGCCATGGCCACCACAGCCAAAATCAGGTTAACCAGGTAGAAGGAGCCCAGAAAGATCACCAGCACAAAGAAGATCATGTAGGGTTTTCCTGCAGCACGCAAAGTCTGATGGAACCGAAGACAGAGCAGAGAGGAAAAAAGAAAAGAGGAATTATTAAAAATGGGAGAGTAAAATAGGGATGCCACAGTTGGATTTAAAAATATATAGATATTAAAGAATTTATAGTGCTCAGTTGTGGTCAGCCCATTGTTGTGTGGTGCAAAACAAAAAACAAATTCTGACTTAACAAGCCTAGTCCGTAGCTGCAGAATGACACACCCCGTTGAAAGAACTCTTTTATGTTTTTATCATATTGTATTTTTAAAGTTTGATATATTATCACCCTTTACAGACACATAGTAATTACAGTAAACATACCCACAGGACAAGCACATTCTGTTCTCTATAAGGATCATAGATGAGTCACAATATCTGCAGAGCTCTACCAACCTGCTGGTAGAGGTTTTCCCAATAGTCCTGGGTCATGAGTCGGAACAGAGAGAGGAAGGCCCAGCTGAAGGTGTCGAAGCTGGTGTAGCCGTAGTCTGGATTACGACCCGCTTTCATACATATAAAACCCTCTGGACAGAGTCTGTCAGGACACATGTGTTACTAACAAAGATTCAGTCTACAGTACCAAAAGCAATGTGGCCACTGTGTCACCACAAGTAAAAGAAATTAATAGTAGAAAAGTGGCTATTTGTGTATTGCACACTAACACCAAATGTACCTCTTCAGTGTGTATTATCCAAACTCTTTTTGCATGTAACATTCCAGCAGATGAGACATTTTTATAGATATAGAATTAACATTACGTTAATATACATTAACAGAACTTGGATTTGAAGTGCTGAAGTGCTGCTCAGTGGTTGGAAGATAAAAAAATAAGCACTGCTGTGTATCTACAAGTCACCAGTGGCGACCAGCTGTTGTGCAGCAGTCCAGACCATGAACAAGAAAGAAGTCCTAAAACATATTTTTATACGAGGTTTTTACTAAGTTTAATGAAAAGATTTTGTTACTGTTCTATTCCAGCTTCCTCCTACTATTGATTATGTTAATATTGTATTTTCAATAATACTGTCACAGGATTTATCAGCTTACTGGAACATACATGAAAAGGAAACTGTTTCACACATGCAGCCATACAAAACCAGCAGTTTAGATTCCTGTGATGCCTCAGCATGGTGTTCGAGTGCCAACACTAATTGTGTATGCTCAGCTTTGTGATGCATTTAATTGGCTATATAAATAAAACATGTCAAGTCTTACCCAGCACCACTCCCATTCCCACAGAGCAGAGCATCCCTACGGCCAGGGAGGTAGTAGTAATTACCTAAAGGAGAAAGAAGAGCGAAGGATGGTCAGTCAGAGCCACATCATACTGTAGGAGTGAAGCAGTGGATATGAACAAACAGAAACAATAAGCATCCTGTGGGTCTTCTTCAGTTTCTGTGAAGGTTTAATATCTTACAAGAGACAGCGAAAGGTGGTGATTTATTTCTTTTAATATTCAACCACATTAGTCATCATTCTCTGTTTTTTTGTTTGTTTGTTGGTGTCATCTACCACTTAACTCTGATGAACTCACTCATTTTGTAGGAGGAAACATATTCACTGATGTAATTAAGATGCTGGGTTCAATGCCATTTTAGTCAGATCTGTCTCTCTCTCTCTCTTCTTCTCTTGCTCTGGCATTAGCTTGTCATGTAGCTGCTGCACGTCTCCTTGATATCCTGCTGGCGGTCAGTGACTCACCCTCCTCTAGCACTCAAGCCACACAGATGGGCTATGGGAGAATGATAAGGGTAGTGAACGTAGGGGACTTTATTGTTGTGGCGATTATCCGCCACATTTGCTGCGTTTCCCCACCAGCCCTTGTTAGAGAGCACAGCCCCAGCTCCCAGCCACTGCTGTCACTCCATATCATGGCAGCAGGCCATTGTGCCTGACCTACCCCCACTCAACCACCCTGACCCATCTCTGCATATGAAGTAGCCAGTATCTGACTCAGCCCATGTGGGGGAAATGCTAAGTTGACCCCATTTAACCCATATATGTGCCTGGCAGGCATGTAACACTTTCCCACCCTGCATCACTTGGCTTACGTTTATCATTGATGTACTCTGTCCAGTTGAAGCTATCTGTGGTGTTCTGCACAAGTGTGGTGTTGAATTCCGTTAGAGTGCTGTTGAAAAATGGATCATCAGGTGTGATGCTGCTGCTGTTGGTGATGTTGCTGCTGATTGGCAGACGCACGCACTTCTGCCTCAGGTTGCCCATGAAGAGCTGCAGGCCGATGAGGGCGAAGACGCTGAGGCAGAACACGGTGAGGATCATTACGTCTGAAAGCTTTTTTACAGACTGGATCAGTGCGCCAACGATGGTCTTCAAGCCTAAATGGGAGAGAGGGCGAGGGGACAGGAGGACATTGCAGAATGATTACTGCGTGCTAATTACAGCCACAAGCTCGTATGGTGAAGAAGCTGCTAATAAGAGCTTACATTAGCAAGCAGCCAGTGGGGATCTGCAGTAGAGGTTCCTGTATGAACTGTTAGCTGTCATACAGGAACCAGGCTGACGCAGATCACTGCTAATCATGAATCAACCACTAGAGAAAGTTGTGTTTTTCATGCCCATTATAGTGCTATGGTATTGGTCTCTGGGGAAATGATTGTTAATAAATCATGAGTTTGTGTGTGTTAATGTGTTTTCTAAAGTTTTACAGGACTATGCTTGGAATAACAAGTATAATGTTAAGTCTGTCCTGGTGTCAGCACCAGGACATCTTCATAGTGCCACTAAACAGTTAAACTGAGCTCTTTTTTAGTGCAATTGCAAAGACCAGCACACAGCACCAGGTCAGTAAGGATGGATTTTCATCCATACAGAGGTGACACCATGTGCAAAAGGTTGAGACGAGTGGAATATTCTGGGAGGTTCAGAGGAACGTCACAAGAACAAATCTGATGCATTTTATTTATTTATTATTATTATTATAATTTATTGATTTATGATGTCTGTGCAACATTTCTGCAGTATTGTGTAATGATCTTGAAACTGATGTATACTTTCATCAAGAAAGGAGTATTTCATTAGCTAGTAGCTCTGCTTTTGCACTCACTTCCAGCCTACATGCTAAGATGAGCTACAGCTTCATTTTAGGGTATACACACACTGTGGAATTCTACACTGCAAGTTCACAAACATATCTCTCCTATAACAACAAAGTGGACTGTTAAAAAATCATGTTAATTTAAGCCTTCTTAGCTAGTTTAAAAACAAATTATTTCAAATTCTGTCACAAATGTTCATATTTTGTTTTTTAAGTTTTTTAATTATACTTAAGGAAATTCATCAAGCAAAGTCAATGAGTCAATGTGTAATTACGATAAAAAGCAGTCTCAGTACTTACCAAAATAACAAATGTGATTGTGATTTTTGCTAAATAGATGGTAGAAATCTTTTAGTTGGACTCAGTTGAATTTTAATATCAAAGTCTCAGGAAAAATGCTTTTCCAGGTAAAAAAAAACATGTCCTAGTATTACCAGTACTAAGCTTTGCACAATGACAAAAAAGAGCCCAAAGTGTTTCTTCTTCATACAAAAAGCCAATGTCAGTTTCTGGATGGTTTAAATAAGACCTGTTTGTGTCACAAGTAGTGTTAGTGTTTAGAATGCCATTACCCAACCACCACTCACCATATCACAATTTTTCCAGAAAACACACAACATTGAACAAGACATGCACAGGAAAACGAGGTAAGGAGGATCCCTACACACACAAGTGCTTGCCACCAGAAAATCGGCTTTTGCAATGTCTCATGCAAAAAGGAAAAAACAAATAGTGCACAAAATCTACTTGTAAGGCTCCCAAGGCAAGAATAGATTTCAACCAAAAGGAATTCTGCCTTAAAGGATGTATCTAAAAGCTAAGAATCCTGTCAATCTGTGCAGATTGGAGCCAGATTCCAGCTTTTACTGGCCTTGGGACGAAGGCAGCATGAGGGACGGCGACAAGCGTCGTCAGGCTTAGCTACAGTGAGATGAGCTGAGAGGGGGCGGGTGCTTGGATGTTAGCAAAATGCCATTTAGCCATTAGCATTTGTTGAACCTCTATGGGCCTTGATGACTCTCTCACCTGGGATGACTGATATAGTTTTCAGGGCTCGCAGAACCCTGAAGGTTCGCAGTGCTGAGACATTGCCCAGGTCCACAAACTCTGTGACATATCTGTAAGGGAACGGAGGGGGAGGAGGAGGAGGAAGAGGGTGGGAGGGGGAGAAGTTGGGCAGAGGGGCGTTTCGGGAAAGGTGTGGGACACACACGCACATACGCACACGCACATAAATCAGGCACCCACACACATGGTGTGACGAGACAAAGGGAGGGTCATGGGAAGGGGAGAGGGGAGAGGGGGGAACGGCAAACGGTCACGCACAGAGGACAAATGGCAGGAGTGCTAGCAGGCGCGGGCAGCCTTACCTGGTATTACTGAGATAGTTTTCAAAGCTCGCAATACTCTGAACGTTCGCAGAGCTGAAACATTGCCTAGGTTTACAAACTCTGTTATATACCTGCAGGATTAAATGCACAGTTACTCCACAGCATTTTACAGGCAGAAACCCATTACATGTGCACAAACACAAACTACCGCTTATAAACCCAGCATGAGTTACTTTATTAAAACCAAGATTACCACCTCACTTCATTATCTGATCAGTGCAGAATCCCTCACATCAACACGTAAACAGTTAAAATGATAACAAAATCAACAAGCATGCACCGCGTGACCTAATGCTGCAGGCTTTATTTTAGAGTTTCAAGACAAATAGCTGGAGTTATTGAAGCGTGGGACAAATATATGGGCCAAGATACTCCATGCTTTGAGGGCTCACATCCATTATAACAGAGTAAAGCTGAGATTATTGGGCATGCTCTCAAAACACACACCAATATGCTGCAGATTATGACGTCCCTCTCCATTCTCCCTACTCTTATTCTCACATTCAGAGAGACTTAATAGGCTGCTGGGCTAATTAGCATTAAAAGCTTTTGGCCTTTTAATCTACGCCAGATCATGTTAAGCTGATCCTAACCATGCTTGTCATAATACTTACGCCATAAGGATAACACTGAAATCCAGCCAATTCCATGGATCCTGGAGGAAAGTGAACTTCCCCACACAGAAACCCCTGGCCAGGATCTTTATGAGGGACTCGAAGGTGTAAATCCCTGTGAATGTGTACCTAGTAAACAAGGTGAGGAAGAACAGGAAATGAAAACACATGCTAGTTAACAGCTCTGCCTTTCTGCAGTATAGTCTGAAGCAAGGTGACAGGTTTAGTGTATGCATTGTAATACTGGATTTTTACATGACCTATACTAGACTGCACTTACTCTTGCATTACTGCACTGGCAAATCCAATCAGTCAATTTTTTTCTATAAAGTTTTGGAACTACACTTTTCATCATGGTTTGGGAGATTGAGGCAGGAATAAGTTGTCATGGAGCTGATAATGTTGCTATGTTTATGTCATACAGTTATTGTAATCACTAACTTCTGTTATCCAGTTTTCTTCCTTAAAGATGCCACACTAAATTATCTAGTATCTAACAGTTTTTACATGTACAGTAACTGTAGATTTACAAATAAAAAATATTAAATTGACTGACTTCTAGACAGATTTGTGCTGTAGATGTTTAACTACAATGGAGATACAAGGCACTGATACTAAATGGAAGTGGTAGTGGCCACAAGCTTTCAGTGTGTGAGTTATCTGACAGGGTGTGTTATTTTTGACATATGTTCGGTTTTCTATTCATGTGAAATTAAAAACTGCCTTTAACGCAGAAATAAGAGAAACAGCTGAGGACTTACTCTACATTCTTGGCCCATTCTGGGGGATTACTGAGGGTCATGAAAGCACAGTTGGTCAGGATGGTGAACATGATCAACATGCTGAACATCGTAGAACCCATGTTAAAGAATATAATAGAATTTTTACGTTTTAAATAAATTCACATGCTCTATGCAAAACAGTCAAAACTAACATTTGCCCATGCATCATTTCTGAAAGAACTACAACAGTTCTGTATTTATCACTTAATCTTAAATATTTTCAAGCTGCTGTAAAACAAGATGTACAGTACAGCACCTCTATATTTAAAGTCTAAAGCAATTGTGATATTTAGTCATCAGCATCAGCCCATTTAAATCCTTCTTTTGTCCGATAAACCCTATTATCCAAATCAAGCTGTGTCTGTAGTAAAGAAAGGATATGAGTGTACTAAAATTCTAACAGATATCCTCCTCAGGGGGTTGAAGGGGCTTAAGATGTACAAGGCAGGAGTGGCGTTGAAACGGAAGATTGCCTTCCTGCGATTCAATACTATGAAGGTCTGAAAGAGAGGCAAATAAAAATGTATTAAAATCAGTATCATACAAAGACTTATGCAATCACTGTTTGTGAGAGAAACACGAGAGATGCAGCACCTAGAGGCCACTCGTATTACTTGTTAGACTGCAGTATGTGACTTCTTTTGTGTCTGCCTTTGTGCATATGTGATAAGCTCTAACCTCAGAGAAAGCTGAGCTGCATCTCTGTGCAGCCTCTACCCAGGGTATGTGGTTGTTATTATAATGAAGTTGGGTGAATCAACCTCAGGCAGGACATGTCTGGCACTGCGGTTCAACTGGCACAGCAGCTTAGATTAGCATTTAGCACCTCTGTTGGCTCATGGTTTAAAGGCTCTGACTTAGATTAGCTCATCTATGTTGAAACGGGATTCTCACCTGCTGACATCCAAATGTTAATGTGACACAATTGCTTGAATTTAATGTAGTGTTTAATGTAGTGAAGAATAAGTTACTTTTAAATTAGTACACAGTTAAGTAAAGTAACAACATAAACTACTCTGTGACAAGTACATGTATTTAATTTCAATTCTAGCTGTGAGCTACAGGACATGAGAAATTTGATACTGCTCATAAAATAAGGAGTCAGAACCAGCAGCCTGTTAGCTTGGCATAAAGACCGGAAACAGGGGAAGTCAGCTAGCCTAGTTAAATCTAAAGTTTGCACGTGTAGCTGTCAACAATAGTTTGTAAGTTTTTCCCTATCTCCCCTATTGTTTTTCCCTATCCCATTTCTTTTATAATGAGCCACAGCTCGAGCCTGATCTGCCCTCCCTGGAAAGACGGGAAGCTAATGTATTCTTTCTTCAGTAGAACTTTGTCTTACGTGGGAGGAAATTGCTGCATCTGTCCATGTGGATCCTTTAAATAGTCTGCTGAGAGCATCGCACAATTAAGTTCAAGCTTTTAGGGGCTAAGAAGTACAAGCCTGTAATGTATCAAAATTTAGTCCTTGAGTCATACCATCGTCAAAACACAGCCAAGAATATTTATTATCTTGAATGTAGATAAATGCTTTAGTTGTAAAAGATGGACTTAAACTGATATATTTAGTAAGTTTGAAACTGACCTTCTCATTGCTGTAGTAGGGGTCCAAGTCCTCCAGAGGAGTGGACACCAGGTGGGAAGGGATGTCCCCATAGATGAAGGGGAGAGATTTCCCTGCCTCCAAGTCACTGTTGGGCTTTGGCCCATTCTCATCATCGCTGTCATTGCGACGCTCCGCCCGTGGTCTCCGGGCCTCCTCCTCGGCGATGCGCCTCTCGATGGCAGCGAGAGACTCGGGGACGAAGGGGCGGAAGCTGTCAGGTCCGGGCGGTACAAGCAGCTGTGCCATCTTGTCATCCTGCTCCTTCAGAGGGCAGCGAGGGGCTCAGCTGGGACAGGGAGCTGCAGTTAGAAGAAATGAGCGGGACATGGGTCATGAGTCAGGGCCATGATTCTGAAAATAGCAGATACATTCACCTTTAGAGGTCATCTTATCTTCTTCCATGATGCTAAGAGCCTCAGGAAACCTTACCTAGATAAATTTAATTAAGAAAAGGTATCGCCCCACAGGCGTGGAACACATTATATTTCTGTCGTCATCAAGCCACATTACATTTAAGGTCCCTAAAAAAAAAAATCACATAGAGGATGGTTAAAAAACATGCACCACCATTTTGCCCTTCTAACCATTTGAATAAAAATAAATAAATCCTGAGAGATTTTAGCAGGAAATGATGATGTTTCTTAATATGTAGTTTATAAAAACAATTATTGACCTTTTGGGTTTTCCAAAAATCTTGGGGTATTTCTTTGTCAGATTTTAGCTCTGTAACTCAAATGTAATGATAATACATAAGAGGAACAAGCTAGAGCTAGATGCAGTGAACAGCAATGAAGAGAAACATCAGTTTTACATCTGAACAAACATGAGATAAATCCCCTAAACCAGTTTTTCTCAAACCCAGTCCTCAAGTACCACTGTCCTGCTTGTTTTCCATCCATCCCTGTTCTACCCACAGCTGATTACCTGGATCAGGTGTGTTGAGTAAATGAATCAGAAGTAAATCAGAAGTTAGAAGATGCCATCTTAGATCAGGGTGGAGTGGATGAACAAGTTAATTGGTATCTTTTGACTTATTGAACACACCTGAAAAACAAGCAGAGAAATAGTACTTGAATACTGGGTTTAAGTTCACTGCCTTAAAATATGTAAAAGTGATTGATTGATTGATTGATTGACACTCTAAATTGCCTGTAGGTGTGAGTGAGAGTGTGAATGGTTGACTTTGTCTATATATGGCCCTGCAATGGACTTGCGACCTGTTTAGGATGTATGTGGGGATGAAGCAGTTCAGAAAATGGATGGATGGAACACATCTATTGTCTTTAAACATAGCATAGGGACCTTATGTTAATCTGAGAGCATTCATTTCAGACTTGTGTCACATTGAAAGCATTGCATAAATGCAATTATGAAAAAAAAAAAAAAAAACCCAGACACTAGACCATGTTGTTATGTTACCATCGCATTTCCGAAAAGACACGGAAGTCTTAAAGAAGCAAAAAGAAAAATGACCATAACTATCTAATTACTTACTTTCAAATACCGAGCTGTTTTTGAAAGGCTGGAAGAGAAACGCACATAAAATAGAGCACATTTCACATGCAAGAGGCCGATGGAATGACTAATACCAATTTGAGTGCCTTACTGTAAAACAACAGTCTGACGTTTCCAGTGCTGCTCTCTGATGCCTGTTTTATAACCGATGAAAGATGACTAAAATTCATGTCAAAATCACGATGCAGACAAATCACAAATCTAACACGCTGGTACGGCTTAATGTTGCTAACGATAAGTTTGGACACAACTGTCTGCTGAAAGACTTTCCTATGTTTCTATTCTTTTGGGGGAGAAACAGAAATTACACTGTGTGTCAAGTTGACCTCTGGGTTGAATGTTTTAATCAAAGCAGTGAGAGGTCACAGCGAGGGTGGAAGATTTACAAATAGGGGGTGTGACATAGGCGACACACCTCCAGCTGCTTCACGGGGACAGGAAGCAGCAAACAATAACTGATGGACTAGTTCAGAAGCAGACAAGAAAAAGACTAAAAAGAACATAATACTGCTCTGTTGTAATCTATTTACTGCTGCATTATGTTTCATGGTCATAATGTTTTTATGCATCAGAGGCAGCACTTTTGTGAAATAAAAAAGAGAGGTGGATTAACTGTTTTCATTACAGCTTTCAGTAAAAACAAATGTATTTCTAAGAAAAGGTGATTTTTTTCATCACCTTGTCACCCATCTACTGTACCACCCTTCACACCCAGATGCCCATTTTGTTCCCACAGGAAAAACTAAGTGGAAGGCACACAAACAAGATTTTCCCAAAAAACCCTGGTGAGTTATTATCAGTGCAACCTTGGCACCTCCCTGTCTCTGCAGGCTCACAGGTGGGTTGTGTTCCTCATGGGACACTGGCCCAGAAAACAGGAAGCTACCCTCTGGCAGAATCTCAAAAGTGATGTCGCCTTGAGTCATCAGTTTTTCATCCTTTTTCTAAAAAGAAATGGAGCAACCAAGTCTACCTCAACAACCTATTTTTCTTTCCACTTTAAAAGGCAGGAATGGAGCAAAAGGGAATTTTAAGATATGTTGACATTCACTAGCTCTCCCAGAGTAGCAGGAAACTCAAGGGACAGTGAGGAACACTGTGTAATCCACCAGGCACCGTTACTAGCATCAAACTTTCTTGTGTCAGGTCAAACAGTGACAACCTGTTATTTTACACACCTCTGAGACTGAACTTCTATTCCTGCTAATATACAACAACAAGTCACCTGTAACCATCATTAACCACCGTCATTAACAGTAGAATAAATTCTCAGACTAAAAACCATTACTGACTATGAAAACATTAAAACTCAATAAAATTCAGCAGGTTTTCAACCAAACCTCCTATAGAATGCAGTTTTTACACACACAGAGCAGAAATCACGTGACTTGTTTGGATGACAATGTTAATAATCAATCTCATGGGTGTATAGTAAATGTAAAGCATCAGCTAAAAGCTAGTTAGCTTAGCATTAAGAATGGAAATCAGAGAGAACTGCTATCCCAGCTCTGTCCAAATGGTAAACATTACACCTATCATCATCTCCATCACTAAATAGCTCAAACGTGTTTCATCTTGTTTGCTGCACATTGAAGTTAGCTGCTACCCACCATTTTCAGGCTTTATGCTAAGCTAAACGGTCTCCTGGGTGTAGCTGTATACTGAACAGACAGTTATGAGTCTAAGCAAGAAAGTGGTAAGAATATTTCCTAAAATGTCAATGAATAGTACTTGAAATATGCACAGTCATGCTTAAAACTGTTTATTTCATCACCTTTTAAGGTATTATTGGTTAAAAGTTCGAGACCTTCAGAATAATTTGAATAATCATTAATCTGTAAAAACCTATACTGTTTATTTTCCAAAAAATCTTCTGCCATAACCTGAATTAATTGTAGCTTCTCCCATAAGGGCATCTCATAAAACACATCTGTTTGTGTCCCAAAGACTACCCATTGCTGTGATGTGTAGCCTGACAGCTTGCCTAGCATGTGCTGTGGGTGGTGGGTGTTGCAAATCGATCCCATAGGCCAAAGCTATCAGTACAGACCATCCCTGGAGTCAAATATAACACGACAGACTACAAACATATAGGGACATCAGATATGTCTGCACTTGTGAATTCTGGCACTGAGAGGAATCATGATACCTATAAAGTCAGAAGGAATCTGGCTCACACATAGACATCCTTCAATTTTTGAAAAGCATTTCTAGTACATACCAAAGCTTCATCAACAGTGACACTGGTCCTAACACATCAAAGATTCAGGATAATTGTGAATAATTAATGTAAATATTTTGTTTAATGGTTATAAAAGGTACCATGTCATGCTCTAAACATTGTAAATGTTGTTAGCATTTTCTTTAATGTAAACAATAGATTCAAGTTTTTCAACACAAATGTCTGTGGAACAATTAGGCAAAAAATAGATAAATGCACACATAAATGTTAGAGTACTGTTTTAAGATGGATAAATGCCTAACAAAATCCCTATCACATATTTTACTATACATGTCCATGTCACAGCAGTTACAATATAACTCCTTTAGGAGCCCTGGAGCAAAACACTAACCCTCTTCTTCACTGTCCATGGTGCTAAAGAAGGAGAACAGCTGCTTCAGAAAACAGACAAGTGCAAACATACCTGTTGTCTTAGACATTTTAAAAATACCCAACAACATCTGCGCTTTTTGCTTGAAAATGCTACACGAGTTCCTCGCATTTCATGTGAGTGACTAACATTTCAGCTGACATTGTGTCAACAGGGTGTTGCTGTCCATGGTGCTTAAAGAGCAGTGAAAACGCAGACAACAAACGCAAACTTGCTTAACACATTTTAAATGTTCTTACAAACCAACAACCTACAACACTATGTCACAAATACTTGACTTTATCGTGACCTAAAAACACCATGAGAGCTTGATTCATTCCCTCTGACAGCCTGTCTGTAATAAAGGTAGCAGGGATTTGTATGACACTTTTTTTGTTTTGAATTTTATGACCGTTGTATTGTTTTTCATAACAACTACAGGCTTCAGATATGCTAATGGATAGAAGTAGCTTTTATGGCTAATTAGAAAATCAGATATGAAGAGATGGCGGACGTCAGACGATACCTTAATTGTCACGGTTTCAAAAAGAGCCGAGGGGGCCGCAGCAGCTGTCGCCATATTGATGAAGTCTCCGCGTTAGGTCCAGCTCTCTGAAATCGACAGTTGTCGCTTTATATTTGCCACAATCAAGAACTGGTCGATTTACCCGCGGCCACCATGTCTTCTCCCCTCCAGAAACAACACCAGTAGTGAAGACTCCCAGGAAGGAGCGGCAAAATGACAAGAAAGGCGGCGGCACATACACACATACACGCGCACGCACACACGAGCTCGCGCACCGGTGAACGTGCGACTGAGGTTGAGGGTTTTAATCGCTCGAGCGGCAGAGGCACCTTGGGGTCCTTGAACTGGAGCTGAAACGGCTTCAAGCAAATGGAGAACTGCTTCAGCTGAGCTAGTTTAAATATATATCTGAGGTCATACTTGCTTTCACCTCACTTCTACTCATTCTCGTATTCGTCTACAGGCCTGATAAAAGTTGATAAATGGTGAAACTACACCTACGCAAATAGGGTCCAAATCGAATTAAGAGCCATACGTAAAATAATGATCTGGCGTACTGGAGCTCAGTGATGTAAAAGGTTCACACCATGTCCTCCATAGTCAATGGATCTCAATGAGTCTGGGCGTGTCCTTGCCAGATGTGTGTATTGCTTATAATCAGTCTCCAGTACAGGGAGCAAACGGTTAACCAAAATTAGAAAAAATACATCGTTTTTTTTATGTCACCTCAGTCGCTGGCTTGTTTATGAACCATCTTTACATTTTGACATCACTTTTTTTTTCTTCATCACACATGTGGTGAATCCATTTCACACCAAAAAGGCATGTAGCCATGAGGACTGTTTCCTCCCAGTACGACTGGGGATGCAAATATTTGATACCTGTTTTGTTTGTCACGACGAGGAGGTTATGTTCGTCCATTTCATGACTGAAAAACCAACGGAAAATTTAGACAGTGTATAAATGTATTGTGTTATAACGTCGGTGAAAATGTAGCATTTATGAAGTTCAAACTACATCTCTGCGTAATTCAAATATTTAAATTGGCGTGATAAAAATAAGCATTGTAACGTCTCTCGCGCACAATTAGCGGAGAAATATTACAGAAAACACAAAATTACGTATACACATTAAAATATGCTATTATTTTAAACATTATTTTACATAAAAGACCTTAAAATAACGACAATACTAGTGTTGACTTGGTAAAGAAATGGAACTTAATTAAACGAGCTTTACTTGTTGGACAGTAACGTGAAAAAGGCAGAGAGCTTTCTCCAAAGATCTAGATACTCACCACCATTACGGTGCCCAGCAGGTGGGGACCCTGAAGGTAGATCCCATATCCAAAACAATAATCCTTTTTTTCTCGAGCCTGCTAATTTGAGATTAAACAGCGCGTCTCCTTTTCAGAATTCCTTTTGGAGGTTTTATGGATTATCATATAACTGGGCTCCTTTGATTTTTCTAGCCGCCCTTGCTTGCCTTGGAGAAATCAATCCGCGCTTCCGGTTGGTTAGGTATCTCAGGCTGGGAATGAAGGTCCTTAAAGCTGCGACTGTCA
>OMLM01004078.1:15451-25470 GCA_900302695.1 Helostoma temminkii | reverse complement strand
ATGAAATGGTTGATTTTTTTTTTACTTCTACTCAGAGATTTATCATGTATCATTTATCATTTATCATGCGTTATGCAAGGAGGTGGAGAAAGACAGTGACAGAGAGAGCTACATACAAGCAAGTGTGATTTTCCAGTGGAACTAAAACAGTTATGTGTAAAACTAAAAGCTTAGTATTGCAGCTGCAGTCACTTCTGTGCTACTGCACATGGACATATTCTATCTCATAGGCAGATTTCACCTTGTAACATTGTTGATTCACTGGTTCTGTCTTGAAATAATTTTAATATACATAGCCAAAAATAATTATGCCTCAAGTAAATATGCAAAAAAAAAGTGAGCTACAATGTACATGAATAATTAGCAATATTTTAGCCAAGGCCTGAAGAAAGAATGTGTAGCTTATACACTTTTAACATTGATGTGGTTAGGGATGAGCTTTTCACAACCACCCACAAACTACACACACACACACACACACACACACAGAGATATGCAAAGTGAGATCACGTGACTGGGCAGGGCCTGTAGGTGTGGTAGACTTGTGTGCTAACCAGGGATTACAGAGGAAATAACCCTCACTCCCTCTCCTCCTCAACTTCAGTCCACCCATCTAATAATAGCCTAATAATACAGAAGAGAAGGTTCACAGAGAATGGGAATGAGGTAAGTGAAGGATACAATAGGTTATGGATGCATATTGTGTACAGTCAATTAAGAGTTTCTGAACTGGCATGGACATGCAGCTTTTTACAGCACTAATCCCTCTTACTGTTGAAACAGTGTAAGCTTATTTGTATCTCCGCATTACTGCTTGAACAACATGGCTGCAGTAGTATGCAAATAAATGACCTTTTTTTTTTGCTAAGCATGAAAGACATATTTGTTTTATCTTGTTCGTGTTAATCCACACAGCATGCTTGGTTGCTGTTGTTAATATGCTTTAAGTGAAACAAAAACTGCTACGTTTCAGTTAAATAAGAGTCAATTAGCAGCTAATTAAAAATGCTAATGCATTGTTTCAGTGTTTAGGACTGATAAATGTTACATTTATAATACATTTTTCAACGTACATAGGCTGCATTTGAACCTCAGTTTATTCTGTGTTTAAATATAACCTGTTTATGTAGTTAGAAAAGTGGCGACATTGTTAAATATGTACTAAATTTAGTTTTAGTTCATAGAGTGCTGAGTCTGTGCGCGGGCGCGGAGGGAACGCGCGTGTTGATAAACACGTGCACGCAGCTGTTTTGGCTGGCACGCTCCACTGCGCTACTGTTACTCTCATCTTAAAATACACGGAAGAGTTAACTTTAATCAAAATGCGTATAAGGGAAATAAATATTCAAAGTCAGAGGTAAAGACAGAAAGTGCTTAAATTGCTGGACGGAGGCGAGTAGTGTTCTCAGTTGATCTCAGTGTAGCTGGAAGTTTCTCCGTAATTTTCTGGAAAGTTGGAAGCGTTCACGTTCGTTGGTTTGGTTCAGTTTTGTGGACGTTTTGTTTGTAATTTTCGTGTGGGAATAGTTGGATTTGAACGGTTTGGGGAATAAGGTAACGCTCCGTATGTGTAGCAGCATTTCTTTGACATTTTATTGGCTAGAAATACGTTTATCTGCGTTGTGGTTTTTTTTGTTTGTTTTTGAAAGTGCTTGGAAGAGTCAAGTCTTCATATGTCACTCCTGAAATGTTTTAGCTAAAAAACATTTACAACAAGCAGGAGACTGTGTATGATGTTCTACTAAAGATACTTCAGTTCATTTAGACACCGTTTTGAGCATGTATAATGTAGTTGAATTAACATTTATGAGTTTTTAATTACTGAAATGTTTCTGTTCTCGCAGGAGGTTTACCTGACATTGGGAACAGCATCAGGTTTTGTGAGGACGGGCCCTGAGGTCCTTCGAGGCCCTTCAAGATGGACAAGCAGGTGGACCCCCTAGAGATAGACCATTCCCTGTGTGTGGTTCTGCCAGGAGGGCTGGAGAAGAGGACCACAGTACATGGAAGGTAGGATTGAGCTTCCTATTGGTGAATTTCATAACATAGCAGGGATGTACAAATTAGGTAATTATGTAATTATGTTCATTCGTTTTCTTCATAGCAAACCAGTGATGGATTTACTGGTGACTCTTTGTGCAAGTTATCATCTGAATCCCTCTGACTACACTGTTGAGGTGCTGTCGCACAACAAGAACAACATCAGCTTCAAGCCAAACTCCCCAATCGGCTCTCTAGAAGCTGAGAAGATAGTACTGAAGCCAAAAGGAGCGGAAGAAAAGATCAGAGCTCCATACATGCCTGAGGTAAACAAAGAGAAAAGCCTGTCTATCAACTTCATATTCCAGAGACAAATACCAAAAGAGTAATTGGATATTATTTATCTTGTCATGCTTTGAGACGTTCAACTCCATAGTTTCATGAACTAAGCACAAAATTTGTTTTTGCAGGCAACTGTACGCCTGTTGATTAACTACAATAAGTCCCATAAAGCTGTGGTGCGAGTGAGTCCCAGAGTGCCCCTTGAGATGCTGCTGCCAGTGGTGTGTGACAAGTGTGAGCTTAAAGTAGAAACAACTGTGTTACTGAGAGACTGTCAGTCCAAAGAGCCACTGGACATGAACAAAACCTTAAATGACCACGGGCTGAGAGAAGTGTTTGCCAAAGACACAGCTTTTAAAGAGCCTAATGACCATCAACAGCATAACAAGACACCCGAAGCAGGTATGTTAGACGATGTGTGGACAGGTGGACGCCACAAGCATCATTGTATCAGATTTTATCTCTAAAGTTCTGCAAATGTTATATTGTGGAGTCTGATCCATCTGAGATATAATTGTTTTCTATCCACAACAGTCACACCAACAGAAGCCATGTCACCAACTCCACTACAAGGTACATGTAGAACATTCACATACTGTATATACAGGAATGCTGTATTGTTTATTGATCGTGGTTTTATACTAATTGTAGATCTGCCAAAGAAGGAGAAAAAACAGAAGGAGAACACGGGCCTCTTCAGCTTGTTCAGAAGAAAGAAGAAAAAAACTGAACTGGTAGGTTGTCAATGTGGAGATTTAAAAAAAGTCTGTACTTTCTGTGTTGATTCTGACCAAAATGGTAACTTCCTTCATCAAAGGAAGGAGCAGTGAGCGCTCCAGCTTCTCCTGGTTTCAACGAACAAGTGGCAGTCACCATGAATGCACAGGCTCTTTCCTCTCTTAACAACCTGCCAGGAGATATGCCCAAGAAGAGACGAGCCCCTCAGCCGCCCATGGGCGTGTCGCAGAGTGTTCCCAACAACCTCAGCACCTGTCATCTAAGAGGACCACAGGTGGGTTTGGTGTGAGCGGTGGTAGATCCAGACCGTTTTATTTTTTATCCTAATTATATCTTGATAATCCTGTCTATGATTAACATGGGGAGAAAAAATGGAACATCGTATTATGAAGTCATTGTCTCTCTATAGAGTTCTGCAGAATCTACCTTAAGAAGCACTAAGAGGAGGGCCCCACCTCCTCCCTGTTTAAAGACACACCCAGAGCTGCAGGGGGACACACAGGTTAAAGGTAAAATCTTTTATCTTTTATTATTGATGAGCTGTTCTGAAAACTGGATCCTACATTGAACACATTTTAATAATAACGACATCTTAGCCAATCTCACTTGAAATAAGTGTGGTGTTGATGCAGTCGATGCAGAGTTAATACAAGTTGTCCATCTGGTAAGCTTTGTATTTTGCCATCCAGTGGTGATTGCTGAGGCAGCATCATTGAAATAGTTAGAAATTATGAAAGATGCTGTTGGAATAATCCCAGTTGACCTTTTACAGAATTTCAGTGGAAATCAAATGGATTTAGAGTGGGGCAAATTCTTGTATCTGCCAAATCTTTGCAGCTTCACTCTGTGCCACACGGGGTCAAGAGAGATTGAAGTTAAATCAAGATTAAAATGTCAAAGCGAATGGCATCAAATGGAAGATTTAGCAGTTAAATCCAGCGCAAAACACAGCTTTTATCAGTCTGACCAATTTAACCCTGTTCAGGGCAATTAAAGTGACCCAGAGCCTTGTTCATAGAACATATTGGCTTCGGTCTGTTCAAAGATAAATCCCTCTATTGTCCAAGCCTTCATTCCCTGTATTAGTCTGGCTCAAATGCTTCTCCTGCCTGGGTTCAGGTTCTCTGTGCATGCCTTGTCTTTCTCATCTGCTTTCACACACTTAAATAGACAGTCATTGTTTTATTATTAGACACAGAAACTGTAATTATGTGAGAAACACGAACGTTCAGAATTCCAGTGTTTTAATTATCGGACTAAATTACCTCTGGCATCATCAGTGTCTTGGTTCACTCCTTGTTGTGTTGTTTCAGCCACAGCAGAGTGCTGCTGTGCTCTGCTGAGCTGGTGTGAGCCTGAGGCTGAGAAAACAACTCCCAGCCAAGAGCTGATGACCACATTCTTAGTCCTGTCTTCCTACACTTAAATAACCATGGTCTGCCAAATCAAATTATCACGTAAGACAATCAACAGTGAGAGTTTCACGCTGACCACGCTGACCAATCTGGCAGTTGCGCAAGTTACGAGACGTCTCTGGATGGTGTTTGTTTGAGAAACCTTTTAAGTGAAGATCACTGGCCTAAAGCTGAGCTTTTTCTCCCTGCTTACAGACTCTGTGTAACCTGAAGGGGGTGACTGAGGGCTGCTGCTGCTGCTGTCTCCTTTTCCTCTCCTTCCTCCATCATCCCTATTCCTCCTCTCCGTCCTCCTCCTGCATTGGCCTATTCTTCCTTCTTCCCATCTTAGTGGCTTTTATGGATGTGTCACTGTGGCCTCTTATTTATTTGTCCTCTTTAGTTATCTGCTCTTATTATTCTATATACTAATTATATAATTAGTGAAAAAAAACGTAATTTCCTTTTTCTTTTTCTTTTTTAAAGGGGGGGTTTCACAGATTTTCAACTTGCTTTTTGGGGTTGTAGTTGGGGAGTATATGTACATGAATGGTATTAAACTTCCATCTGCCTTCCCTGTATTCAAATATCTCTCTGGAAAAGCGTCCTCTGATGTCATTTGGAGGAGTTTTCAGTTGAGATGATGTCATCAGGAGCCTCATTAGCATAAGCAACCAGATGAATGTGAAAACTGAAAAGCTCCTCCACATGACATCATCAGGAGGAGTTTTCTTAGCTAGAAGAATCGATATTTATATGGGAGGGAATTTTTATGTCGTTAATACACACAAACCTCTCAAAGTAAGCAAGTTTAAAACATTGATTTGTGTCCTTTCTTTGTGTTTTATTTTATTAGTTTGTAGAGGATTTACTGTGCCATTATTTAAAAGCAGACACATTATTATAATTTGGTGAATACATTTTTTTTAATTAACATGAAACTTTTTGTAAAGCGATACATGCTCTTTTTTTTCTTTTTTACCAAAATAATTTTTCGAGTTACATGCTCACTCTCTAGAGAGTACCACCTATACAGTGTAGTATATTACTTAAAATAATATTTTTGTTTCTTTGATCTTGATAGCTTTTTGCTTAATTCAGAAAAGTGAATTATATGCATCTTATTATTAACCAGCCTTTGTCTTATTGTATTTACTTTAACACCTCATTTCAAATTAAAATGTGTTTTTCTCTATGAACATCTGACTGAAGTGATTCTAGGTATAAACAAACATCATCCTGCTGGGCAGAACCTGCATAGCTCTTTTGTTTGTGACACTTTTTAAAGTTGACCAAACTGTCAGATTGTTAATCTGAATAATTCATGCTACTAAGTCTTTCTGCCTCTCCAGGGAATGTAGACTCTCTGAACACTGTGGAGGAGTTGAGAGAAAGTGATGAGTCTGACTATGTAAATCTATCACTGTCCTCATCTTCATCACCATGTCCATCAAAACCGTGCCCATCCTCATCCTCCTCACGGTCATCACTTGCTCATCTCCATGGTGTGGCTGATCCATACCTGCCTTCGCTTCGAGGCATAGACGTATCTGACGCTCGCTGTGCCCTCGCCAACATCCTGACGTCTTCTCTTTCTAGAGGAATGTTGCTCAAGCGTCTGAAAAACTCTGCCACGTTCTCCAAACTACACAACAGCTCTTCTATGTCCGTGACCCACCAGTGTCCAGAGACCGGAGTTTACTGTGCTGAACTTGATTCTGTTCTTAACTCGAAGCTTCCCACTGAGCCTGAGTGGGAGGATCCTGTACAGAAGAAAGGAATGACCACCTTCAAAGTGGTTCCCTCAAACACACACAAGCCCTTTGATCCAGAAGTAAGTCTGGATGCCTCAGACCAGCACCAGATCACAGCAGAAGATAATGAGAGTGAAGCTTTTCCCGTGGTGCATAGCGATAACGTTGAAACTGAGCAGGATTTGTGTTCGAACAGTTCAGAGACTGAGGCACCTTTGCCTGATCAGGAGCTCTCTTCTCAGGAGGCCCCAGACTCTCCTTCACTTCAAGCTGATTTAGACAATCAGGAGTTTCCAGCTTCACCGCTTCATGAGGCTGAGGACACGGATGAAGAACTGAAGGAAGAGGATGAAGGTGAAGTCACACCTGAGCTGACACCAGCAACACTGTCAGACCAGAGAGAAGAACTTAGCAATGGTGGTCAGATCAACTCAGAAGATCAGAGTGATATTCCTCAAAGCCCCAGGAAAGACATAGACCACTGTGGTTTATACACAGATGATAAAGATGTTGAGGAGGAAGTGGTGCTTCAAGAAGAAGAAGAAGAAGAAGAAGAGGAGGAGGAGGAGGAGGAGGAGGAGGAGGACAGGTTTCCTCCCCCTCCTCCACCTGTTTTCTTTAATGAAGATCTAGAAGTAATAGAAGAGCTGAGAGGAGATACTTCTACTGCTTCTGCGTCTTCTCCCCAACCAACACGTCCTAGTTGCAACGGGCAGACCAATACTTTCAGTGAGGACCATCAAGATGAGTTTACCCCAGCCGTGTCTGCGGCTGCACCAAAGTCTCCAATCAAGAAGAGTGCAGCACCATCCAGATTTGCGCAGGCAGTGGCATTGGCTTTGCAGAGATCTCGCCTCCAGAGTCAAGGGGAAGCTGTAGGCCCACAGTCCCCCAGTGGTCCACACAGTACACATCCCTCAGCACCAAGGTCTACATATCAGTATGGTAAGTGCTGCTGACTCATTAAACATATTGAAAAATATCTCATCACGATCCTGATGCTATTCAGATGCTAATGTACGTCACATGCCAGGAATAAGCAGGTTTCTATCCTTAGTGAAACATGTCACAGCACACTCAGAGTTACTGATGCTACACAGGAGACACAGGGAACAGACATGTGCTATTTAGACTTTCTTGGCAAACAGAGACACAGACACTGAATGCATGATGACGAGCGTATTTCTGGATGTTTGATTTCTAGATGTTCATGAGTCAGTGTTTGCCTGAGGCTACTTCAGCCTATAGAGGAAAGATGTGATGTAAATATTTCTCTTGCTTTTTTCAATCTGTTCTGCTGCAGGTGCCTGACTGGCTTCCTCTATGTATGCATGTTGTTTAGGGTGAGGATTAACAGCTGATGGAGAACACTGTATATACAGCACGTGAGGTTCCTACAAGAAGCAACACATTTTAAAGTTTTGTCTCTTTGTTTTTGTGCAAGACACAATGACGTCTCATTTTGTGTTAGTGTCGGCAGGATGAACACACTGTAGATGTTTTCTGCTGTGGAGGAGGCCAAATGTACAGGACACAAGTTGTTGAATGGACAATGTCCTGTTTTCTTTTTTTTTTTTTTTAAACTTCCTTTTGAATTTTCATTCAAGACGTGCCAAGGTGGAAATAACCTCGACTATATAAGAGGTTTTTGTGTGTGTATATGTGTTAAACAAATGATGTAACTGCAGTTAATCGGTTTATTCTGCATTTGTGCCGAAATGTGTGTTCTCCCTCAGGGTGTACGCTTCAGTGCTCACTGATATGAAGACTGCAGTAAAACTCTGCTCAGACAAGTTTGCTTTTCAGTCACCAGGTGGCAGAAGAGCGTTGCTTCTGAAATGATTATCCTGACAACATCTGTTTGAGTTCTTTTTTTTTTTCACCCTATGAATTGTGACGGCTGCATCACAAGTGACACCTTTTGTATCATTTTAATAGAACTCATTGCAAATATTGTTTTCTATTTACTCAGGAGACATGGATGAAATTAAACATTATTCCACATTTGAGTTAAAGCCTGTCTGTGTAAGAATCCATAACCCACCCACTGGTATTCCCTGAGTGGAAAAAAAAAACAAAAAAACACATACAATATTTAATAAGGACATGAACATTTCCTGAATTTCTAGAAACAAAATTAAAGAATCATCCGTGTTGCAAACATGAGTTTTATGCCAAGCATTTCAGCACTCTTCTGAATAAACTCAGTCCACTTTGCTCACATGCACACACTGTTATGTCTTTAACGGACCCATACCTCAGGGCAGTACTCCATAGCTATACTTGGGTGCCAAAAGAATCCACACTACTATATGTATTGATCCATCCTTGGCCTTGGAGGAACAGCAAGGAGCTGTGCAAAGTAGAGACCAAGCCAGAACTGCCTGTGGCTAAAGCTCCTTGTTTGCCAGGCCTCGACTGAGTGGGCTCGCTTCAAGACTTTCTCTTTCTCCAACATTCCTTGCTCCACCTGAAGGAGAGAGAGGGAGAGAGAGAGAAGGGCGGGTTGCTGGTGGATGATGGGAGGTGACCGCTGACCCTGTCGTGTTTCCGCAGCGCTCCCCCCAGAGGGGGCGCCGGGCCCTCAAGGGCACAGCCGTGTCACACTGCCGTTGTCATGGAGAATGCCATTACTGCCCCTAAGGGAGAGAGCCACATCTAGCGTTTTTTTAAGTCTGTGGAAAGAGAAACACACACATGGTGCAGAGAAGCTCTTTTCCTGCCTAAAGCAATAATATCCCACATAAGTGACAACTCTGGCATTATCCTTCTTTAACAGTGAAAGGTTGAATTTCAACCTGAGCACCAGTGTTCATGATTAAGCGGACACATGAAAGCTGGATTGATAATGCACAATAACAGGAAATGCTACTATGTCGTGTAGATTTATGATCCAGCTTGTGACACAAGATGCTATCAGCGCCGTCAAACCTTCGAACAACACATCTACACACAGAAGGTTTAGTTGAATATTGTCTTTGGAGACAAAGGGGAGAGACGTGAACAAACGGCGTCTTCGACACCAGTCGCAAATTAATGAGGAGAGTTGCGTTACAAATGCAGGATCACTCAGCAGATCACTGATGGTGTTACTCACACAGCTGAACAAACACAGGTTGTTTGGCCATAACTACCCACATGATGTGTGTGCTAAAGCGTAACTGCATGTCTGAAATGTAGATGGACAAACAGGACTCATCAGACATTATGATTTGAAGTCTGTAGCTGTGTTTACCTTTACTGATATTTCCTGTTTTACAAAGACAAGCTCAGACCTCAGGAATGCAAAGTTGTCTAGGTGTAATCTAACGTCACACTTATTTGCTATAAATATTTGCAGTCTGAACAATCCTGTGCAGCTGCTGCTCACTCCAGCAGAAAATACTACGCTTGGTTTTCTTCAGTGCCGTATTTTCCCTCAACTCTCCCTTCTCATTACTTGCTCCACAACATTTTTAACAAGCCACAATCTTTGAGCCATGTTTGCTCTCATTTGAAGCCAGTGGGCAACAGGTATCGCTGATTACCATGGAAACATGGCTGTTGTTGAGAGTTTGCCTTAGTGTGGTGTGACTTTTTTATGTGAAACTTCCATTAGACTAATCTAAGAGTACAATGAAGACGGACCTATTGCTACAGGCCTAAATACAATCTCCCTGTCAAACTGGCCCCCACCCTCTTGTACAGCCCTTACATAAGTCATCAGTTTTTTATAAAGCCTCTCTTTAGACAAACACACACTTTAAATCATCATTTGTGAATTTTGTGTATATATATATATATATATATATATATATATATATATATATAT
>OMLM01004077.1:9057-24833 GCA_900302695.1 Helostoma temminkii | reverse complement strand
AAAGTCAAATGAATCAAGTAGTGGCCGTCAGCTCCGGGTCCCTCCCGTTAGCGGAGATTGAACGGGCCGTAACAGCAGTTACCATTAACCACCATTAACGGTGATTTAATAGGTTTCAACGGAATTTTTCTGTTGCACCAGTGAACGTAACTTACAAACGACGCCTAGCTAGTAAAGTTAGCTAACTGTAATTGACTGGTGCAACAGAAAAATTCAAACCTATTAACTCACCGTTAATGGTGTAAACGATGCCTGCGGAGCAGCAGCTTGAAGCGCAGCCCGCACTCCTGCTGTTACGGCCCGTTCAAGCTCTGCTAACGGGAGGGACCCGGAGCTGACGGCCATGTTTGATTCATTTGACTTCAGCCTTCCCTCCAGTATTATCCACCGATCCAGAGTCCGATGTGGGCGGGGCTGTGCGCGCTGTTTGGTATGTTTGAGTCCGCACTACTGATCTGAGATCAGCATCGTGAGCGCTGTTTGAGGGTAGGGGGTGTAGGCTGTTTGTAAACTTCATGAATATTTAGTTTACACTCGGCGAACATTTAACATTTAACATTTATATTTAGATATAATATTTACATTTAACATTTACATTTATATTTAACATTTACATTTAGACTTTGTCACATTTAGCTAAATGTGAGAAAATGTGTTGTGTCATTTAGTTAAATGTGAGAAAACTAGTTATAAGTGCTCTTTTTACATTGGGCACCTCATACAACTGAGCTACACTCTCCACCACTTCATATGTGAGCACTGTGTGAATATCATAGCTAGTAAGTGGCATGCAGAGATCAACAGCTTATCTCACCTGCTTGAAAAGACTTTGGTTCCACTGGGGATTGAACCCAGGACCTTCTGCGTGTAAAGCAGACGTGATGACCACTACACTATGGAACCTCTGCTGTCTTTTAACCCTACTGTGCTACTGTGACACCAAGAGGCGTCATTCAGTGTTGGAAAGTCAATCTCATAGGACACAACTGGTCGATAAGAAAAACCATCTTCCGTGATGATTATCTATAATATTGGTTTTCGAATACAAAGTGTAATATCTGTGATGTTTATTGTATTGTGGTGTAAACAGAATCAAAAGATTTAAAATTGTAATGTTTTGTCTCATATAAATCTTTTGAACTTTGATCTGTCTTTCATTATCTCACCTGTATGTTCATGTCATACAACTAGAGAAATAAAGTGGACTCTAACATGGAAATGTTTTTCTATCTGTTGATGAGCTACAGGTCATCTCAGTAACTTCTGTTACTGGGTTTAAAACAGTAGTAAAACCACCAACTTCACTCTAATGAGCCAAGCTGCATGTATATAATGTAAGTTAATGTAAGAATATAAAGATGATATATGGTGTGAATCTGTGCTCATTCTCATTGCAAAGCTCATATTTCATGTTGATGCCAAATCTTTCAGTCAAACTCAGTAGAAGTAGAAAACAGACACAAAACCCAGGAAACCGTTGCTGAGACTGAATACAATTAACGTTGTCATGGTAACAGGACAGTTTAATACACAACACTGAGCTCCACCAGCTCAGTGAACTGGACTCACTGAACTGGTCACTGGGTCAAGTCTCGGACCCTCACACCCCTCCATAGTGTCCAGCTGGTGGTGTGTTTCCTGCACGCTGAGCTCATCCCTCACGGGACTTGTTATTGGGACTTTACTCAATGTTCTCACAAAGAGCCAGAAAGCAGAGAGAAAGATGTAAGACAGAAGTTTGTCTAACAGAGCGTCCTGTGGAGGCAGCAGGAGGGAGAAGAGACAAGCAGTGTGTGGAGCACTAAATTAAAGAAAACCAAATGTTTGATTGAACCAGTACAAATAAGTCCAGTGTGAAAACAGAGTGTGGCGGCTGCTCGCCCTCTGCTGGCCAGACACAGTGAAGTCATTTCTTCTTTTGAATAGTGTCTACAGTATATTACAGTAACAACTTCAGTGATTGTGATATAGCAAATAGCAAACACACATAATGACATCCTTCACTTAACGTTGTCAAACCATATAAAACATAGAGTCTATGAAACAATCTGAATCTAGTAGTGATGTTGCAGATTATCTGAACTGGATTTACTCTGTTGTTCACTCTGTTTTACAGGTCTCATCCTGTAAATGCTCAGTTTATTTTATTTTAATTATATTCACCAAATTAATGTTTACTGTAAATGTTTAGTTTAATGTAAACATTCATTTGAACATGAATGTCAGTCGCTCACATACTGTGCTTTTCTGAAAATATGTTCCTGTATGGATGTTCACATGTGGAATTTAACTGTTATGACTTTTAATCAATAGTCGGATTAAACTGAAACAATGATGATCAGAACCATTGTGATAAACTAAAATGATCTTTTTGGTCATTTAACACAAGAAAAATTTGCTTTTTTCAGCATTTTATGTTTCTGTTTTATCACATCAAACTGAACAGTGTTTGCAGCTCTACACTAACACAAATAGCTGCTGCATGTTTTGTTTTTCCTCAGTATGGTTTTTGTGGTTGTCAGTTGTCACAGTACATAAATAAATGTTTAACCATTAACAGCCCATAGATCACCTGTAAATTGTTTTGTGCTCATTCAGACACTTGAGCTGAAAAAACAAAGTTGGTTTAGTTTAGCTGTAAAGTGGCTGTTCAGGAAAACCTGGTAGTTGCTGTGGGGCTGCTTCCCAACTGGACTCTGCAGGAGCCCTGCTGGGGTTTGGCGCCCACCTTGACCTGGCCTGGCCTCTTCCTGACAGCACAACTGTGGAAGATTAATCCTGGGTGTCTGACCTGCTTCAGCCTGGATCTAGATCAGAGTGAAAAGTGAAAGAGGTCAGAGAAGAGACTAAATATTCCAGGTGATTTACTGTTGGACCAGTTAATGCAGCTTAGACATGTCTACATATCTAAAGCTTTACCTAGATTCCTCAAAAATGATAACACGCCCTTCACAGATAGAGTGCGGATAACTACATACATCATATGTTTGGGTTTTGCTCTGAGGAACTAAATGTCTTTATCGAAGCCTTCTCAGCGACTGCCTTCCTCACATGCCGTCCACGTCCAGCACTTCTTCTCCAAGTGAGAGAAGTTTGCAGAAAATGCAAATTTATGCAGCGTGTCTTATTAAAATGCATCCAGCTAAAAAGAACGAGAAAATATTCAGTGAGTGCTAATGCACGGCATTTTAAATGTAAAACTTCCCTTTGTAGTTTGTGTTTCATCAGGGCCTGGTGTGATGAAATGATTGTGACACTTTATTAGTGATTCATGTGAAGATAAGAGGGGCAACCGTGTGCACATGGTTCAGTTTCATTGCAGGAATGTCAGAGCAGCTTTTTATCTGAATCTCACATTTAACAGCCTCAATGAACTGTTGTAATTCAATAATAAAACACACACACTCTGCATGAAAGCTCTTTTAGTTACAATCCTGAAGACTATGTTCTACCAGACTTCATTATGAAGCTGTTTATTGATGTTCAGTAAAAGCTTTTTCATTCATTCTTCACTTTAATTGTTTTAATTCATCACTCAAAGCCTGGCTGACCTCATGGGTTGAGTTATATTCATACAGATCTGGTCCATACAGCATGTGAAAACATTTTTCTTCTTTTTCTGAACAACCACAAGCAAAGCTGCAGAGAAACGTCACAGACACTGTGTTCAATTGCTGCTGAAACAAAGTGAACATGCAGTTGTCTCACTCAAGTGCTCAGCGTCACTAAAAATAACACTGCTCAGCTGTAACGAGCCTCGTACTTTGGGCTCTTTGGCAGATTATTATTTAATGCAGCACATTTTAGATCATGTCATTTCTGTCCCATGAATGTGGATTCATGCAGCGTTTCTTCCTGCTCATTGCAGCAAACAGGGTTTGTGAGTTTGAACTACTGCGAAGCGTGATTGTAAAATGAATGAATACAATATGAGAATTTGCAAAGAGTAGCCCACACATGAGCTGGTGTCCAGTATAGTTAAGTAGAATCTACCCTCCATTACAACCCTTCTGCATTTTTATTATGTCGTTAGTTTTCTTAAAATATGTGCAGCTAAAGTGTGATAACTTTTATTACTTATACCTAAACACACATCTTTAACTTTCAGATGATGGACTTGCTTTAACAAAGAAAGGATCACTGTGCTCGTTCAGGTCCCTGACGTCCCCAGAATGCGTCTATGAATTTTCATGCTGATAAACTGCAGATCCTTTTTTGGATAAAATGCCCGTCTATGGAACAGCTGCTTTTGAGCTGTGCTTCCCCTCCTTTCCTGTTTGCTGACATACCCCCTGTGTGGGTTTACACAAAGTGGGTGTCCATCTACAAACTTAAAAAAATAGAGAAAATACTTTAACATGGTAAAACTTACAGCTTTAGACTGTAGACCCAGTTTTAGGAAACAGACAGTCAGAATCAGTCCATCTTTGACGTATGTGTTTGTCTTCCTCTGAGGACCAGTCCACAAAAACCAAAGAGATCTGCTGTGTGTTCAGAGCCCGAGAGGAAAGGACAGAGCCTTCTGTGTTCATGTGTGTTAGTACTGTCTATATCATATATCTGTCTATATCTATATCAAATCAGCAGGTCCACTACGTAGACCCAAGACCCGTTTACAAATGAATGAAAAACATACTGCATGATAGGGAACTTTAATCTAATTACTGGTTCAGGATGTGAACCCTGCTCAGAATGCTTTCTGTACATTGACTTTTGATGATTTCTTGTGCCAGTTGCGTGTTGCCACTGGGTTTTCTCTGTATAAGGCTGAATGTGACACCTGTTAGTCTTACACTGAAAAATAAGGCATAAGTGATACATTTAAATCACTGGCATTCAATGTGCCTCTTTCTACTATAACATACAGTTTATTATTTATGTAGTATGTGGAGTTTATAAAGTTCACAGTGAGTGTGGAACTTCTGTAAGCACAGTGGAAGCTTTTATAACTCAGAGTAACTACATATGAAACACTGTTCCATTCTCCTGACTCCAGATCATCCAAGCAGAGAGAAGCTGTTCTTGATAAGAAGAGAAACATTCAGATGAGTGGTTTCACAGTGCAGGACAGTCTCCAGACTCAATAATTCATGCTTACAGAGGAGCGCTGAATTATTGAACTGAGCAGTTAGTTCGATGATGACTCACACTGTGTTTTTCTGAGACCACGAAGCTGCAGCAGCTTCGGTTCCCTCTGATCACCAAAGAGAAGTCTTCTATCAGCTCAGATTTTATGCATCAGAGCAGATCATCTGATCCTGCTCAGACGATCTGCCAGTGACACTGTGTTGTCAATCAGCTGGGCTTCGTCAGAGTCAGAGACTCCTCAATAGAAAGTTGGTTTAGCTGTACAATAACATATCTTATTGCTTTAGTCACAAATTAGTCACTTGGATAAAAGAAAATAGAGACTCCATGTAATGGACATGTTATAGTTTTACAAAGGTTAAATAAACGGTTAAAATCAAAATATATGTTTGTTAGTTACTTAGTTTAGTTAGTCAGTTTCCAGTCTTCAACAATGCACTATATCTAATATATCTAATATGGAGTTGTGCATCATGCAGGTTATCTCAACAGTACAAACGTGATGTTTTCAGTTAATTACAGCACTTGTCAGTTTGTGAAGTCACTGTCCTTGTTGTCGGTGTCTCTGCGTCGCTCAAACAAGGACAACGTGGCTCCTGTCAAGATAAATTATGGCTGGAGCTGGAGCGAAGGCGGAAGAAGCAGAGAGGTGGACACAGTCACCGTACGGTGATTGATGAGCAGAGAGACGACGACGGAGGCGTCACCGCTCCACCTCTGCTCTTCTCTGTTTAATAATTCCTGTTATGAACAGGTCACACAAGCTTCATTTACACTGACACCAAAATATGTGTTGAAGGTGGGACTGTGTTCACTGATAACAGGTGCTGAACCTGCTGACTCACATATCCAAGTGATTTAAATTATCTCTGAACACAAGGTTAACTATAATTGAACAGTAATAATTGACAGAGGTTTATTACATGTTTTTGATACAACATCAGTTCAGTTTCAGTTTCCAGACTGTGTCATCTGAGCTAAACCACACGTATCATCGCACTGGTGCGTTTTGTTCTGGACTCTGCTGAGGCCTTCCTCAGCTCAGTGAACCCTGTCAGCTGTGTTACTGCTTCCCTCTCTACCTTTTCATCATCAGCTTCTCCTATCACTAATTTCCTTTTGCCAAAAGCTTCACAATGCCTGGAACGTTTTAAAAGGAGGATATTGCTCCAGATTTCATCACCTTAATTAGTTCAGATGAAATAAAAGAGCTGAATATGACGATTATTTAGAGCCATGATGAGGGTTAGCACTTTTCTTTATCCTGCAGTGAAAAGCCTCAGGAACGCTCAAATATTTTACTCATTTCCATCTCAGCATGGTGTAAAAATGTTCACCTGCTTCAAACTGCTCTCAGATCAGAACAGTTACACTGTTTAATCTGGTTCTGACCTCAGTTTCCTTTGTCTGATCAAACACACTGTATCCTGTAGTGAATAGAAATCCTTGAGAGGGAAACTTGTGGTATGTGATGGTCTAAATAAATATTATATATATTATAAATTTGACTTGAATAGTGATACCAGCAGCTGAGAGTCCAGAAGTCTCTTTATTCTCAGCAGTAAAGAGACCAAGCAAATCTAAAACCTAGTAGAATTAAAAATATATAAAATAAAGGAACAATTATAAAAATGAAATATGCTGACCATGCTGAGACGTAAACTCACAGTAACATTTTAATTGTACTTTTCATGCTGAAAAAAATCTGATATGACACCAAGTGAGAAAGAGTAATTGTGGCTTTTTACTGTGGGTGAATAAATGATGATGACACATTGTGCAATCATTTATTTGTAACTGTTTGTTTTCATAAAATCCATCCAGGAGAAAATATAGCACACATGTTACAGTGACAGCATTTCTGAACAGAAGTATGAAGCGAACTGTGTGAAGCTCGGCAGACTGTCCCATTTACTGCTGCGGTTTAGTTGTATAGAAACATAATTTCTAGGAGACAGAAGTGATTCAGGAACCGTTATCCCAGGAGGTCCCAGTGATTCTGGTTCCTTTGGAAGGTCCAACAGTTAAACTAACAACTTCAACTGGCTGGACCTGATTCTCCTGACATGGACTTTAAGTGACTGATATTCAGAGTTCAGTGACCGGATGCCTAGAGTTGTTTCTAGAGGATGTGTGTAATTTTTCACGTCTGTTTTGATGATGAGATGGTAGTAACTATAGCAGCTAAGCTTCGGTTGCACTGCAGTCTGTCTGACATGTGGCTGCAGAGAGTTCGTCTGTGACAGCCCCACTGAGATGAGAACTCATGCTGGGGCCTTCTGTTTTTTATAAGGTGGTTGTGGACCGTTCAGCAAAGCAAACAGTAAAACAACAGGAGGTGTGTGTGTGTGTATGTGTGTGTGTGTGTCTATCCCAGAAACATGAAGTGGACTATAAAACAGCTGAAACACAACACGTCTGATCCCATTTACACTTTATTTCTTAGACACTCTGTAAAATATTAGTTATGCAACTTTAAGAGATGTTCCAGGCAGTTCTGATATTCCAGAGGTTCTGTTTCCTCAAGACGTTCTGAAGGATCTATGGAGTGTTAAGCATGTTTAGATGAGGCTTTCTTCAGGATGCTGATTACATAGGACATTTCAGAGGCTCCCAAAGAGGTTAGACAGCTTCTTCCCAACTTTCCATAAAGTATCTATGCTGGAGGAACTTCAGGAGGTTCCACAGGTTCTTCAGAAGGATTGAAAGGATCTTGTAGAGGTTACATATGGTAGGTCTATAGATTTCAGGTTTTTCACTTCACTTTACTTCAGAGGACCTAGCAGATCTTTAGAGCACCTTCTACCTTCAGGTTTCATAGGTTCTACAGGATATTCTGGTGTTGTTAGTGTTGTTGCCCAGATGTTTTTGATACAGCTACCCAGGGTTATTAGAAGGTTTGAAGGACCACTGTGGCTTATTGAGCCTTTTATCCAGCTACATCAATATGTTCCAGAGGTTCTAGCAGATTGTTGTTGGTTATACAAGGTTGTAGAGGGTTTTGATAGGGTGTTTACCCTCTTGGGGACCTTATACAGACAGGATCATATTTAGTTCTTTAGTAATCTATGTGTTTGTTTGTGAGTTTCAAAGAGTCTATTTCTTCCTGATCAGGATCTAGGGTTTCCCAGCAGCATCATGGACAAAAACAATAATTAAAAAGGAATGAAACTTGATTAGACTCATGCAACAGTTACAGCCCCAACAAGTTTGACTAATCAAACCTGTGTGTTGCCAGTGTAATCTACATATTAATATTCTGCAGGTCATGAGGTTCGTGCTTTCACAAAAGGCATCTGTGCAGGAGTGCGGTGATGAAGGCAATGATTATTGTTCCCACTCACCAACACATTCACACACTGCTGTGGTAATAGAACAGACCTGGTGTGATTTCTCTCCTGCTGCAGGGTGGAGCTCAGAGAGACAGCTGCCTCACCCTGCAAAAGTCTGGTTATGTAAAACGCAGCACAGCCTGAGGGGCTAATCCTCACTCAAACACACACCAGTGCACTGCAAGTGTTCAAAACCGGGGTCTTATTTTCATAAATTTTCCATTATGTCTGCTGTATAAGCACTTTAGTAACCAGCTACAGTTCAGTCACAGAGAACATCGCAGTTGTGATAACAGAGGAAATGAACAGTCGCTGTAATGTAATCACAGACTGACCTTATGAGCTTCCCACTTCCTTTCTACTTCCTTCCTGACAAAAACTCTGCCTCTAGAAATTAATTAATAGCTCCCAGAAAGTGTAGGTTTCTGTCAAATGAAAATCTAACTCAAGTCCTCAATGTGATGATCTGTGTTACTTCACTTGAAGCTTTATTAATGAGCAATGAAAACATCAGCACATTTTAATCGTAGGTTTGGGACACAGTCATGTTTACCACTGTGTCACATCACCTTTTCTCATCATTTCACTTTTTATTTGTTTGGGACCTAAGGACACTGATGGTTTCAGTTCTGCCAGTGGGATATTTCCCCATTTCTCCATAGACACAAGACTGTGAACAGCCTGTGATCATCGTTGTGTGATTCTCCTCCTCATGATGCTCCATACATTTTCAATAGGAAACAGAAGCTCACACTGCATGTTAAGCAGCTTCACACATATGCAAGTCCCATTCTGTGGGAACTGATGCACTCCCCATTGTGCACTTGTCTCTATTAACAGTCTGAAAAGTCTTTTATGTCATGGCACAGAAAACCTGGCATTCCTTATTCCAGAAAAAATGAAGCTGAAAGATGAAGACGACTGATCACTTCAAATCTATTCGTTTCTACACAGAAATGAAATTTAGTTACCTGCTTGTGTCATTAGGCCTTTTAACACAGAAACACCACTGTACAGGCAGTGGGCAAACCTCTGAAACTAGCCTCTTCTACACTGCCCCTTCAAGGCAGTTCTATTGTGCCAATATGCCGCCTCGTGTGCTGAATAAAATGTGCTAAGATGACATGGAGGATCCATGCAGACCCTCCTTTAAGCAGCCTCCAGTGTCAGAGGCGATGCGAGTTTGCTGCCCCACCTGTGTAAAACATCCAGCACGGATGTTGGGGGACAGATGTGAGAACATGGATTTGTTTCTGCTGGGAGACTCTTGCACATATACTAGAGGAGAAACAACATTTATGACACCTTTCAAACTCAGTCGTCAAACATTGTGTTTAGTATGTTAGTGATTACATTTGATTTGTTTGAGCAAAGTGTTTAAGCGATCTGAGATAACACCTATACTCAAACTGATAAGATGTGCAAGTGGTTGGAGGAAGGCGAAAGGCGTTAGGGTTAGAGAGTGGTTATATTCATGCAGCACCGTCTGAGGGCTCGAAGGTCACACACACTGAGATTTCCCTGGAATCATTTCACAATATCAGAACTGTAAATGGCAAAAGACCAGACGTTTTGAAATCTTGTAGAAATATTCTTTTTGAACTAATTCTCTCACAAAGTTCAGCACAGGAAAGACCCATCTTTGTTGATGAAGTGTTTCAGCGAATGAACAAATCAGAGAGTTTAGTTTTTATTGCGCCTCAGAAAAAGTAAAAAATGTGATGAAAGTTGGTTTATATGAGATTACAGATAAACATCCAGTACGCCAACCTGACATATGTAAAATATATTCACACAAAGTGATGTTTAATATTAAATGTGAACTAGAGGAATAATAACCAAAGTGATTATTTCAATCTTTCAAACTAATTAGCATTTTCTACATTATATTTCAAATTCAAAAAGTCAAACACATTTTGTATATCATTTGCATTATTGTGCTAAATCATCACAATGACTTGGTTTTAGTTTGTAGATTTTGGATCTTGACTGGTTCTGAAGTAGCTGTGACTGTGTGTGGATCTCAGCCTCCAGGGAGGGCAGCCCTGCTCTCCACAGCGCCGCCCTTCCTCACTGTCAGCCCGGCTTCTTCTCCTCCAAACGGCACTCACAGCAGCGAGCAGACAGCCGCTTATCAGCCGCTCTCATCTCTGTTCTGTTAACAGTCACGGACTGTGAGAGACTTTGTTTTTTATCCAGGTGTGGATGGAGTCGTCCCCTCAAGATTCGGCGAGCGATCCAGGCAAGAGCGGCTCAGAGCCCGCTACGCCGCGCACGGAGACGCCGGCGAGCCTGGAGACTGTACCGAGCGGAGAGCACCTGACGCCGGCCAGGAGACCCAGCAGCTCCGGCTCCAGCAAAGGTAAGAGCGGCTGTTTATTATGGTCTGTTAACTGTGACAGCCGCCGAGTGCTGAGGCTGTCTGTCGGTTCATCTGTTGGGGCAGTCCGTCACACACATTCACACCACAGACATTAACGCACCGCACTGACACCTGAACGCAGCAGTTTGTTAAGGGGATTTTAGGGTTTGTGAAGCCGCGGGCGGTCACTCAAAGTCGGGCACAGTGACGAGAGAGCCGCCGACGGTTGAGCTGGAGGAAGAAAGTAGACAGCTGGACGTGTTGTGTAACTTTAGCTGCATTCATGAACATAATAAGTAACTTCAAATGTTAATTAATGAAGTTATGTCAGTGCACTTTGGTTTGGGCTCTTTTCCTGGTTAAGGCCTCTGATTTCCAGTCAAAGGAAGTTTTAATGCTCCAACAGTTTATGCAACAGTTTGTCTCCTTCCTGCTTCAACACTTTTATTGTTTGACTAGTCTGCACACTGACCTGACCTCCAGCACCTGGAGGGTGAACAGGATGAAAGCTGGAAGTCATTTAATTAATTAGTGGATCAAATAGTTTTCATGTTTTCACTTGCACAGTAGCCAATGTTTATCTTTATAATGTGACACAGAACTTGGTGTCTTTGGGTTCTGGACGTGTGTTCAGACAAAAGTAGTTCATTCTAGACAAAACAAGTTAAAACAAGTTTAAAACATAACTTTACATCATTACTTATTTAAGGCCTTTTGGAGTTTTAAGGTTGGTTCGGTTAGAGTTTGGTAACTGGATCATTTTTCATACTTCCTCATCATATTTTACTACAGTTATATTCAGATTTGCTTTGTCAAACAGAGCAGGACACTGGGACAGACTGATTCTGTTCTTCTTCATACATACTTTGTTTAGAAACAGTAACACACAAATAATTAACACCATTCAGTGAACTCAAATGTCCCCTGTGTGACTGACGGCAGATTTTCCTGCAGCTCATTACTGGTATGCAGACTGGAGAGAGGGAGGCGGTCAGATGGAGCTTCATTGAGTTTCTCGAAGCAGAGTCGGTTACATAACAGCTGTTCGAGGAGAAGGGGAAAAAATCAGAGTGAGTGTTTGAGCTGTGTGGAAATCGAGACGAGCAGATAGTGTGTCTCTGTTTCTGAGGCATTCAGTCAGAGCAGGGAGCCGCGAGGAGCCGGACCCGAGTAAATAATGAAAGATAAACACAACTAAAATCCCTGAGTGAACTCAGATGCTGCATTCAAACGCACCGTGTTCATTTCGATATGTTGCTATTCTTTGTCACTGTTGTTTCAGTGAAGCTGTGGATGTGAACACTGGACACTGAACAAAACCTAATGACTCTCAGGCAAGTTCTGCAGCTATGACGAGTCCTTATGTGATTTCTAAGTAGAATATTTTATATCTTCTGTATGATGCACATTGGATATGATCATACGCGCAGGAAGTATAAGCAACACTGGATATACCGGTATTTGTAGCACGGCTGTGTTCAGTTTGGAATCAGGTTGCAGAACAGAGAATCTGATGCAACAACTTTACTTAGGATGAAGCGTGAGAACACATTTCAAACTAAAGGTAGATGGTTGTTCACCCTCTTCCGGACACATTCACAGAATAAAGCAGGATCCAGTTACTCAGTGACTAATGAACCTGGAGCTTCAGATCCACTTGGTGTTACCTGTTGGTAATCCACCCTCGCTGGTTTAAGCCTGAATCTAATGCGAAGTCTGGTCTGACTGAGGACTGGTCTTTAAGCTGTGTCACTAGCTGCTTTCACACATGAACTGGACTCTGGACGTTACTCAGATGAGCTGCATGTGTGAACGCAAACATTCGAGTCAACCCACACGAACAATACCCAGACTTTTACCTGCCAGGCCCTCAGTACAAAGTCAGTGTAAAGTCCTGTCTGAGTGTGAACGCAGCAGGTAATTCTCCAGATGTTCACAGTGCGAGAGTGAACGTTCACTATCAGTAGATCTGCTCAGTGAAACATCATTAATACAGGAAATGTTTATCATGATTTCTTCTGTTGTATCTTCTCTCCTCCATGAAACTGAGGTTATAAACATTACACATCGTTTCTAATCATGTGATTGTTTGTGCTTCGATGCTTTAAACTAAACACAGCTGATTACTGGGGTGAACTTTTTGTGTCACATCGTTCCTCCTGCTCTCACTACACAGAAACCCAAATCAAATCGAAGTTCAACTCCATGTAAAGTCCGGACGTGAACAGAGGCAGTCCGGAGTGCATGTGTGAAACTAGCTATTGTAATGTTCCTAAATATAAGCTGTGCACCCAGAACATAAAATTTTGGGTCACATTTTTTCTATGTTGTGTCATTACTTGCACATAAACATATGCTAATAAACTTTGTGCACCTGAAGAGCCTCTCCTTCATAGATTCACTTCACTCTCATTCTTAAAAAAAACGTGATAAGATCATCCTGCATAGACACAACTGAAAACAGTTCGCAGTCCATCCACAGACATTTTATTTTGCATAAAATCCAGTTTCCTCAGAAAACATTTTGTTTGCTCACTAATAAAATAGGAATAAATTCTCTGGCTGCAGGGAGACACAGCGAAATGTGACCTCTGACCCCAAACGTGCAGCTTTTCCTCTCAGTAAACAGACGTGAGTGTCCTGCAGCTAAACAGCCTCATTTCCAGTGAGGCGTTCGTCCAGCTTCAGTAAACCTGCTGTGGAAAGTTTTATCACAGCTGACTGGCAGTAAACTTGACCTCCTTCCACACTGAAGGTCAAAGGTCAGAGTTTAAAGCTGTGTGAAGTATCGGATGTTAAAGTTCAGAATCATTTATGATTTGTTTAGATGATAAATCAGCTTCTCAAACAAACTAAGTTGTTCTAGTTGTTAATGTTTGACGTTTTTTATTATCATTTGCTGATGCCGCTGAGCTCCTGCAGAGTTAACGTCCGTCCGCTGGTCCTGGACGGGACCTCAAGCTTAATGAGTTTGTAACTTAATTTATTTTTAATACGAGATACGTCCGGCGATAACAAACCAAACCCTGATAATATATATCCTGTTCCTGTGCCACAGAGCTCCATTGTTGTCCAAACGCTAAATTAAAAACACGTCAGTCACATTCACTGTACTGCCGTCACAAATGTACACAAGATCAATGAATGTGCAATTTTCTGCCACTGAAAATTGTCCCTGCTCATAAACTCCAGTGCCTCTTGGCTGTGAAAGCCCGAAGGTCTTATGACCCACAAAATCCAGATCCAAATAGTCTATGATTCAAAAAGCTTTGAAATAAGATCGACTGTGCTAATTGAATTAAAAAACATTTTGTATAAATGCATTAAAAGTAAAAACGAGTGTTGAGTTATTACATAAGAGAGAATAAATCCTATAACTACGTCTCTCTCCTCTCATTCAGACCGTGTCAGCTCACTCATGCACTCTCCGCTGGCAGTTGTGCTATTTCTGACGGCACTCGAAGGCAGCAGGCAGATTATGTAAGAGGTGACTGGGTAGAAGGGCACCGAGCCAGAGTGTGTGAGAGTGACAGCTTTAAAAACAGACCTGTGAACTGCTTTAGGCCTGAAAGCATGAACTAACCTGCTGACCCACATTCCTGCTGCCTGCAGCAGAACAGACACGCTCCAGGAAAGTTTATTCTGAAAACTTCATATGATTCCTGCGAGATTCTCTGGACCTGTGCCCGTGTTCATTTTTTACACAGTGGATCCTTAGAATTCATCGTAATAATACACTTTAATGGAACATCATGAACTAAGACGTCCAATAATAATAGGCTCAGTTTCTCTTTACATATTAGTATCGTGGCTTTAAGGTTTCCCAACAAAAATGTCCTCATTTTCCCAAAATACTGCCACTTTCCAAAAAAATCACCTCTTCCATGCAGTGACGTCACTGCGCTAAGATGTTGTGTAATACGTCATGTAAGCGATCTCACTTAAGAAAAACATTTTTCATTTTCTCTAGAAATGATTGTTCCTTCCAAACTGATTCGATTTTAAAAATGATCCACATTTTCCAACAACTTCATGAAAAGGTTTCCCTGTTGAATATCATCAGTTTCCAAAGTGTCTCACAGTAACGATCTGGCGCTGATCCTCACAGGGTCCAGCGTGGTTCTGCTCACTCTCTGCAGCAGCTTTTATTGTCTTTAGTTTTACTCTTCATCCTCGTCTTCACAGCGTTTCACTGCACTGCACCACGTCATTCCGACTTTCTCCCTTCTCTTCTCCTTCTTCTTCTTCGTCTTCTTCTTCTTCTCCTCTGGGACGACGCTGGCATCTCAGCCCCTCGATGCACTTTCTCTCTCTTCTTCCAGGCTTTAGCATCATTGCAAACAATAAACCTGAACTTTTATCTTCTGCTCTCAGAGTTTCTCACTCCAGAGCGTCTTCATCTTTGCTTTTTGTGGATAACGAGTTGCTCAGTGAGTCATACACAACATTTCTGTCTTGTGATGATGTCTTTTGTTTCCTGTTGGTTGTGAATGTGACCTCCTGTCATGTCGGCAGGTTGTAGATGATTCACTCTGACTTGATTCTCAGTTGCAACAATTTGATGCCATGAACTGAATATCTTTGTTCAATCAATTCATCACCATTTGCTGTGGCAGTAGTTTGCACTGTTTTATAAGCAAAGAAATAAAGTAGTAAAGTAATTAACCAAGAAACATAGTTTGTACAAAGTCTAAAGGTGAGTCTGCTGCAGGTTACTCAACACCTTTAACTGCTGCAGCTCTGCTCAGACCTCAGATCAGTTTTTCCTCAAATGTTTCTGCCACTTTCCGACAAGTTGAATGTGAACTTGTGACCCATTTTAAAGTGTTTCACAAACTGGGTGATGATGTGCTCAACAGAGAGCCCGTCCATGCTGTGTCTGTGTCTGTGTCTGTGTGTGTGTGTGTGTGTCTGCGTGTGTGTGTGTGTGTGTGTCTGCGTGTGTGTGTGTGTGTGTGTGTGTGTGTGTGTGTGTGTTTTGTGTGTGTGTGTTT
>OMLM01004073.1:112543-128191 GCA_900302695.1 Helostoma temminkii | reverse complement strand
TGTTAGTGATCTATATTTGTTTACCATTGACTGGGTGGGTTTTTGTGTATGTCTGTGCACGAAAGAAAATTCATATGTTTATGTATGTTTTAAAATATCATATAGCAAATGTTGCAAGTGGATGTGTGTGTGTGTGTGTGTGTGTGTGTGTGCATGGCAGGGGGTAGATGAAAGTGGAGCTTAGAGACACTGAGTCACTGCCAGTGCAGCCTCACAAACAACTGGATAAAAATAGAAGAAGCAGTCAGATGAAGACAGAAGACAGACAGTGAGATGAGAGAAGAAAAACCAGTAGAGAGGCAGCTGGACAGACAGAGAGGACAGGCAGGGACACCAAGCCACTGACAGACAAGTTGGCAGAAAATCAGATGACTTAAACCAAAGGAGCAATCACCTGGGGAAGATGGAGGAAGGGAACAATATGGGAAATGTTGATACCAAAGATACATGAAGGAAGAGGAAGAAACAGTGACTGATAGAAAAAGATTTGGGTGGAAAGGAATTGTTGGACAAATCAAAACAAAGACAAAAACAACATGCACCTTCAGCAGCACGACGCAAAACTCACAAGTCCACTGCTATTATGCAGAGAAAATGTGTGTCTGTGTATGTGAGCCAGAGAGTATGACCGTGTGTATGTAATAACCTCTCTGTACAAAGATTCCCTGATTGTTCAACAGGTCATTTTTATTCAGACTCAAACACTGGCTATATTAGTCACCGCTCTTTGTTTGTGTTGAGCACCATTCAGATGAGTCCTTGTGAGGTGAATGAGCAGTAGAAAATGATGAATGCTGTAGAATATTGTACTGATTGCACATTCAAGAACAAGATATCTCTGCACACAAGAAGAGCCAATTCTGTGGCAACATTAGAATGTAAACGCCAGACATTACTGTCTCATTAACAGCAGAAAGAAAAGCAATTTACCTTACGTAATGAAGCAAGTTGACACTTGTGGTCATTTAATTTATATTTCAAGCATACAGACCTCTTGAATTTGCTACAGAGCACACTTGTGTTTGCTTTTGATGAACTTTCTACATAAATACATAATTCAGTGAATTTAACTGAATTGATTTGGCTGTAAGTTAGATTATGTCTGGGTTCAAAATGATAATGTGTTTGATGCCCCAGGGCAGTGTCTTGACAAGATTACTTGTTTTATTGTTCAATAATTATTTAAAATGTGGATGTTATTTCTTAATGTCGATGCTGCTTTAATAACATCACACAACAGCTCATTTTTTTTACAGCTTCTGTTGAAAATGTACTGAATACAGATGTGGAAATCACCCTCTGATAACAAACTGGTTCTGGTTCTAATGTTATGTTCAGATTTTTTTTATTGGAGGAAGGACAGATAATCAGAGCAGCTAAAAACTACTCATGTTAATGAAGCATATACATCACTAGTTAAAAGTTTAAACACACATAGAAGAGACCATCTAATTGATCAAAAATAAAGTGTAGAGACTGGTAAGTGTTTTTTTAAGGAATATTTACATAAACATACAGAGGTCTATAACCAGTAAATATTAGTACTGCCTCCCGATAGCATGTTAGGATTGTTACGTTTTACTTAACAAAATCCTAGCAGGGGCTTTAGTGCAGTGTCGCTTTGACTAGGCTACCTTTTGATACAGCATTTTTCCTCAGCACATTAAATCCAGGTTGCAAACTGATGATTATAGTTATTTAGGTCCATAGCCTATTTAGAGCAAATTTTGCTAAAATAAACAAACTCTCGCTTCTAAAATTGTAATAAATATGATATGTTATTTGCCATAAGCATTTATCTATTGTATCTAGGCACTGCTGCTCCTAGGCATGTAGCTACTGTTCCCCTCAACTGCAAGAACTATGTTTTCCAATGTTCATAATTCAGTAATACAAATTACTCTTTTAAAGGTTTGGCTAAGAAATCCTGAAATCCTCTATGCACTTGGCCACTGACTTGTATTTACTACAAGTGCAAAGTTACTACTGCTGCTGACATGAATTTACTAGCCACTGATCTGTTTATTAGTCATTCAGCTGTGCTTAGTTACTGTACTGTGTTTCCGACCTGCTGGCTTGTTTAGTACTCACAAGCCTGTGGTTTCTGGCTATTGATCATTGGTTACAAGCCAGTGAGATGTGTTTATTAGCCACTGACCTGTGTTTACTACAGAATTATAGATTACTGAAATTGTAAAACAGACTAACCTGTGCGTAGGCATTGGAGTCATTCAAGGCTCTCTGTAGGGCATGGCTCAGTCCTTTGAAGAGATTCTGTTTTAGGATCAAGTCCAGGCAGTTCCTGCGCAGCTCAATGGACAAAACTGTGAAGGAAGACATGTTAAAAACTAAAGCTTTGTAACTGTGTCCACAATATGTTCATTCTTAGCTTGTTTGTCTTCTGTGATAAATTTTTGTAAAACTTCTCATATCATAGGCTTAAACTTGCTTTGAAGTCAGAAAAAGTGCTGTATAATTGATACCCACTCATAAATCTGATAGGAATTCAGTATCTCACTCAAAGATATTTGCCACAACAAGAACCATACACAATCACAAGACTTTGGCCTCAAGTTAAATGTCTCTTTGGAGGCTGTGGGAACCTACTGCCCACCCTTTAGTAACACCATACCATCTCTCGTAAATGCAATCAAAGGCTACACTCTCCAGCTGCTTATTAATCTAAGTGTTTATGCTTGAGGAAAATCTGCCCTCGCTTTTGTGCAAGTTTTAATTAATTTGTGTGCATGTAATTACATCTGGGTCACATAATTGGTACAATGTGACTAAGCTTCTGAAATAGAATTTCACGTATATTCATCATTACTTTGTAATAATTTTTCCAGAACAATGGCTAAATCCGGCCTGTACATAACGCTGAGAACATTGTAGTTTATTTGATTAGGAATGTGAAGTACCTCAGGCAATAGTAAAGTGTCTTTTACAGGAATGCCGTAATGTTTTAGCCATATCTGCTTACAGTCTGTTGCAAAAAGTATTCCACTTTTAACGATTTTTGAGGCACAAATAATATGTTTATCATACCTGTTCTGACCCAGTACTTCTCAGTTACGTTGCATAGTAGAGGAATTTCCTCTGCACTGGTACTGGATGGAAATTCTGTGGTCGTGGTAGGAGGTGGAGTAGTTTCAGCTGGGATGAACACAGTGGTGGCAGGTGCCTTAGTGGTTGTTGTTGTAGTTGTAGTAGTAGTAATAGCAGTAGTAGTAGTTGATGTGGCCGCAGTAGTAGTTGCAAGAGTAGTAGTAGTAGTGGTGGGAGCAAGAGTAGTGGTGGTGGTGACTGGGAGGGTGGTAGTAGTAGTGGTGGTAGTAGTAGGAGCAGGTGTGGTTGTAGTGGTAGTTGTAGGCTTAGTCGTAGCTAGTGTGGTCAGTGTGAGGCTCGTCGTTTGCTGCGTGGTTGTAGCAGCAGTGGTATTTGGTGCTGATGTTACAGCGTGCCCAGTAGCCATCACTTCATCTGGAGTCACAGTGGGACTGGTCGCTGAGGGTGTCGTCAGGGTTACTGAAGTCAGCTGAAAGCTGTCATTGGTCACAGTGTCCCGGGTTGTGTTTGAAGCCATTGTAGATTCTGGTGCTGTGTGTGCACTTTCTGTAGTGGACAACGGTAAAGTTGATGTGGTTGTGGGTAATATAGGTGTGTTTATGGTGGTGGCTGATGTGGGTGTGGGCCGTGAGGTGTTTCTGGTGCGCACAGACGCTGTGGTATTCCACTGGTGGGTGGAGAAGGGGCTGGTGACGTTGGCAGGCAGTGTGATGTCATGGTCACCCACTGTGGACAGGAGAGACTCAGGGACAGTGGGGAGATCCCAGGCTGGCAGGCTGCTCACTGAGTCCTCTATAGAAGGAAACATTTGGTAAAAGGTCAAAGGTATTAAAATCTGATGCTATCTTTCTTCATGCTCTAACAAATCACATTACTGACTACTATTACTACCTACTATATGTATATCCAAATTTAGACATACAATGACATAAAAATAGAATATTGCAAGCCCTGTACTTATATAACATGAGATGATATGATAAGAGGGATATAACATGAGGGGATGACAAGAAGGGTATTGCGGGTTTGATAATGCAAAAGATGAGTGGTGCTGCAGTTTCAATTTTACATAGGAAATAAAAATCCAATTTCATTTTGTAAACTAGATTTTAATAGAAGGGATTCAGTTAGCCATCTACATCAAATGAGACAAAATGCTGATTCGTCTGCATGTTAAAGAGACTGTGAAGCATACTGCAGTGAACAAGAGTGAGGCAGTCAGTCCTTTCAGGCTGAGAGACCCAGGTTCACTCTTATCCTCCCCTCGCATCACCACACCAGGATGTGTAGAATTTTGACTGTAATGTGAATTTGCATGACAGAAAATACTGAATAACAACATGTTAGCTTTGGTCACGCTGCTGTCAGAAGATAACATTTTCGACATGCAGGGGAATTACCTTATGGATGACGTCACCGTTTTTGTCATAATGGAGTGACAGGAAGTAGGTAAACTGAAATATGGTAGAATGGGACAAGGCATGGTCATGGTGAGGATGAGGGTAAAGATGATGATGATGATGATGATGATGATGATGATGATGCTGATGTGGTGATAAAGACAATGGTTTGTTAAATGGCCAAGATGAAAGTAATGCTAAAAGTTACACTGTATTAGCAGTTGTTATTAATGATAAAGACTGATGAAGAATACCATTATAACAAAATATGCTGCTGAACAATCTGTGTACTCAAAAAGTCTAGTTCCAGTCTCTCACTGAACATGTTGTTTATTCTTACAATGTGTCTACATTTTTAAAGAAAATGTTAGGCTGTGGATACTGCATTGTAGTTCTTTTGTAAAGGGATAATGATAATAATGTTATTAACAAATAACATTATTATTGGAAATAATGTGTTAGCTTACCACTAAGCTAATTAGCAAAAACTGCTATTGCAGCATATGTTAGCTGGTGAGCATGCCACACAGTCTGATCCTTGTACGTTTGTTGTAGTACTTCTAGTTTTGGAAAAGCTCAAATACGTAATTAAGAGAACCCCATGCATTTCAACACGCATGGAAAAATCTAAGAAAGACATGCCTGGTATATGTCTAAGCTATGATTAGACAATTGCAGTTCAGAGGATGGGGTTAGCGAACAATTACACTGTATAAAATCAAATATTGTAATATATTTAAATGACAGACAACACAGCACAATACCCAGAGTGGAGCTGCTTTTGCTGTTAGTGGAGTTGTTGTTGATGGCAGCCAGTGAGACGTCTGATCCTGCTGTCTGACTATCTCTTGCTGGAGAGAAGGAGGAAGGCAAAAAAGATGCTTTTGTCGTAGAGAAGGAGGAGGAAGGCAAAGAGGATGCTTTTGTAGTAGAGGAGGAAGAGGCTTTGGATGAGGATGAGGAGGAGCTTTTAGACCAAGCAGCTTTTGACAGCAACCCTAAAGGTTGTCCCACCGCTGGTCCCTGCAGCTCTGCTGTTTCTGCCAGCACAGTGAGGACTGATGAGAAGGCTGCCTCGTCTCTTTGGCCTTCTCCATGCGTCTGCAGCTTCTGCGGTCCCAGCCAAGCAGCCGGTCCTTTGGGCAAGCTTGGCAGGTCACCCTCTTCCCTGTCTACAGGCCTCCATTCAGCCCCAACCTCGACCCAGGCATCAGTTCCTGTCATAATCCCAGTCTCTGCAAAGACTTTGGCACCTGCTCCAGCTTGCACTCCTGCTTCTGTTTCAGTCCAAACTGCTGTTCTGGCCTCAGCAAATACTGGACGACCAGCATAAGCCCCATCTATGGCGTCTTTGTCTTCAGCCTCAGCTCTGTCCTCTCCAATTCTGGGCGTTGCTGAAATGTTGGAGGACACTGCAGGATCCAGAGGCAAGACAGGTTGTCTCACTGACTCATGATGGCCTCCTTTAGCTGTAGGAAACAGACAGAGGGACAGAAGGGTGGATCAAAGAAACTTTTTTAAAATGCCCCTATCATGTGTCCTTCCATACACATACTATAAACATACATGTGCACACAGGGCTGCAGGGCTCAAATCATTATCCCATATAATGTCAGCACAACTGTTCAACTGTCAGGAGATTTAAAACCAATTAACACACACATACACACAAACATGATGAGAACATAAGCACTTTTCTTCTGCTCTTTGACATACACATGTAAATACATAATTCTTTCTCTCCTCTCACTCACACACACTTATCCATGGGAACTGAAAAAAACTAAAACCGTGACTGTAGAGAAATAGTAATAATGTCTAAAGTAGGTCACTTATGTTTTTAGAGGATAAAGCATAGGGAATTAATTTAGATGTTCCAGAGTGCATAAATTAGGACACAAACACACGCACACATACACACCCTGATCAGCTGTGATTTCACAGATACTAATCTGATCTGTTAGGTTAGCTATGCTAACTCTGCTATGGATTTATTTTTCCTTGAACATACACAAGCACTTAGGCTCAGTTCATAGTTCAAACTGGAATATGCATTAGATCCAAAACAAATTTAATGTGACTTATTTGTAAGTAATGAAGCTCTTTTAGATTTTTTAAATCATAAACATGGAAATAGAGCAGCGAAGATAGCATCCAGTCAAAGTGCTTAGCTTCGACATTTATCTCCATTCTCTGAACTGTCTTCATCTCCTCTTGAGCCTCAACAAACCTTCAACGTTTGGCAGACTGAGGCGATTATCCTGGGTAATACATTCAGCCTCAAAGGCACCTTGCTGTAGTGGAACTGAAAGATGAGAAAATCCACGCTGACTGTCTGACTAGCTCACTTGCCACCTCAGTGTTTATTGCATCTGCTCATTTGTTCTGGAGAAGACAGGTTAGGCTTTGGCCTCCTTCCAGGCTGACACTGAGTTTCTTCTGTTCCTTGTGTAAGGAGGAAACATACGTTGGGCCAAGCACGCACTCATTTCAGCCTGCAAATACATTAAGTGTGGATCCACACTCCCCATTCCTCCATGAAGGATTGGTTAATTAAAAAACAGTGATTCTGAGCAAGACAGGCTTTACAGAACCACTTGTATAGGCTTAGCTGCTGTATATCCTCTGGACACCTGCTATAAAGCAATTCAACCACCACTCTATTAACTACCGTCCCTGGGCAATCTGTTCCTTGTTACGGTTATGATAAAATAAATGTCATTTAAGGAGGAAATTAATCATTTGATGGTTTATATTTCTGCCTCTTGAGAGTTGATGTTGTGTGTGCTGGTGCCAGCAACCAGAGCTCTGTTAACCAGTTTGAAAGAGGACAAAACAACAAAGCTAGAAACAGCAGGGGCGGTTGCTTGAGCACCACAGGGTAAGTAGTATGCTTGTTAAACTAAACTGAAAAGTCATCTTTCTTTTTGTTCCAGTTCATCTCATCCAGAACCACCACAGCTTTTCATACACTGGCTGTAGCTCTGGGGTAAATGCTGAGAGCAAGTTCAACCTGGGCACAAATACGCCTTCTAACATGCATATAACAATAAAAAAAACATATTTGTTTGAATAAAGATTCTGACAAACTGCATCAGCATTTATGTGTTAGCTAAAATTCTATACATAACACCACATATAGAAATTACTTGACAATACCATTTATATTTTAAATCAACAGAACAGATGATCAATACATAGTATATATATATATATAACCATGGATTATACATAGGACCAAATAAATGCGATTGGTAACAATTTTAGTTGATAATGGGACCTCTTATTCAATAGTTAACAATTTTGCTCTTTAAGAAAAGGAGCATATGACTGTAAACACCTATTAGAAATCAATTCATTTGACTACAATAATACAGAGATGAATGGATAGATGGAGGGATAAATGAATGGATCCATGGATAGCAGGATCAAATGGAGGACTGTACTACAGTCAGTGTTTTGATAGTTTTCTCCACTAACAGTTAGCCACCTGCTCTGGCTGAGAGCAACATATGTGACTACCATCAGATCTCTGACAAAACACTAGGAAAGAAGAACCTCCACTGAGAACAAATATGGACAGGATGGATGGAAGGATGGATAGATGGTAGAGCAGAAAGTGTGGATTGAACCGGAGAAATGTGGAGAAGAACTGACCTGCTTCATCTAATGGGACAAAACACACTGTGTTAGAGCTTATATTTATCTTATAGTTCATTATGAGAATAATCATATGAAAACAGTGCACAAAGCACTACTGCCTATTTGCAGGCTTTAGACCTGTGTCACTTTATGTATTGACCAGTGCTTTTGCAGTTGGCTCTGTGCGATGCCCTGCTGATTGATGCCCTGCTGAATCTCTGTAGATGCCAACACAACCCTGTAAAGCCTTGCCAGGTCACTACAAGCTTTCTGACCACTCAGATAAGCTGTTCCCAGTTGTCTATGATAATATAATGGTAAACGTCTATGAGCTATGGCCATAGTTCAAGCTGTGGGCCAAGCAGAGCTGATCCATGCTGCAATTCTGACTGTGAGCAAGACAGGTGGTTAGGAAGTGTGAGAATGGTTCTGAGCCAAGTGGGTGAGAAGCAGGAGTTTGATTAACTGAGTCGATTTTTCTTGCAACTACACAAGACTGGGCTGCATTAGAGCAAGTGAAAACACTGTAGTTTCACCTCATTAGAGTAGGCAAAGTAGTGGCAGAAAATGTCTTAGAAGTGATGAAACAAAGGAACACAATCTGCCCAAAGATTAATTCACTACTAATGCTTGAACCCTCTGCAAAAAATATGTTCACCATCTTCATTCCTACAGATTAATGAAGGATGGCTTCAGATTGCATGTCCAAAATGAACAGGGGGATTTCCACTAAATTCTTAAATGGCAGTAAGGAAAATCAGACTGATTTAAACTCCTCCTTAATAACCTGTCCAGTACTGTTGTGTGTCTAAGAATAATTTAGATATTTCTCTGACAGTTTAATTTGTCACTTCCTGTAGTTAGAGTCCAAGTCCAATATTTACTCTTTGTTAATCTCTGGTTTAGTGCATTTGGTTACTAGCTCAACTGTTTTGTGGTTATATCACAGCTGTTTCAAGCTGCCAGCTAGAGAACAATGGTCTTAGATTGTTTACTGAAAACAGTTACCTATATGATTTAATATGGAAGCCTTATGAAACCCACACAGTGAATATGGACAAGCACTGTCACTCTGTACTGTCACTCATAAAGAAGTAAAAGCAGTGCAGAACTGCATGTACTGCGTATTTACATATTTGCTTAGCATATTTTTATATCAAATTGTTTCCTGCTCAGAGTTGAGGTAATTTCTGAAAGGTTATTTTATGCAAAGTGCAGCATTACATTCTGAGAAAAAAGTAAAGGTCATGGCATCAAAGCATGTGTTTAGGGTCTCTGAGGAATGAGTTGTTCGAGGATGGGGAAATATGCTTTTTCAGTCTCTGTGTAATGAGTAATGAGCTTTTCCCATCAAAACATGTTTTAAAGAAAGCTTTTGCAGTTAGAGTGGGAGTGCTGGTAGCAGATATATTCAATGTGGTATGAGACTCAGTGGGAGTAAGGATGGTCACAAGCCAGTAGATTCTGTCCAACAGAGTGAGTCCATCCAACAGGATGGACATGTAACCATTTCCTGGAACTATTCAGGGCATCCATCTGTCAGTATGGAGGCGAGAACAGGAAACTATTTAGATGGACTGTCAGGTAAAAGGACGGACGGTGGGTACTAGAGTGGGATTGCTAGTTACAGTCTATATTGAAAAACACATACTACTATTTTTCATGTGGTCATATTTGCCAGTAGATCAGTTTGATCTAGGCTGCTGCTTTGAACAGACCTGACAACACAGAAACAATCCAGTGTCCATCTGTTTTTAGATGGATGGATAGAGATGGCCAAGGTCATAGTAACTGGATTACCTAAATTGTTTCTCTGGTAATTTCTCTTACAGCGCTGCAACAGGCCTCAGATGTTTGTTACTCTCTGAGTAGTTTGTTATTTTCTGTGAGTAGGATTTGGGAAACTGTGCTATCTTTTCTCAATAATACTCAGATGAAATGTCAAAGTGCGAGAAGAACTGCCTGACAACAACGCCTGCCAAGACTGTGGAATAACTACTACAGAATACAATCTCAGCCACAAATATAAATGAGAAATACATTTTCAGCTTACACAACATTATAAAAAAATCAGAAAAATGTCATGGAAAGTATGGGTGGATGGATGGAATAGCTAATGGTCAAGCACCTCAGTTTCCTTAAGTTGCATCATCAGCACATGTGAAAGGAACACACACATAGGGTAGATATACTGTCACTCATAATGTTGGTGCAGAAACAACAATCAATATTTTTCACACTCACCTATGATTCACTGTCTGAACAGATCTAATTTAGATTTGGACTTGAACTTTCCTTGTACATTTATTTGGTTAATAGAAGCATTGTGGTAGCATTACTGCAGATCAGTGTCATCAACTCTCAAGGTTGCAAAACAGGATGATCAGAAAGAGGAATGTTAGATCTGTAGTTGACGACAAGAATAAAAAGAGAAGTTTGTGCAGTCTGCAAACCTGGTCTAATCAAGAATTAGACACAAAAACCTGGGGTTTGATTTGAAATAGAAAAACCTAATGTGAGACTCACAGAAATTATTACAAAAATATCATAATCCAGAGTGTGAGTCGTTGCTTTTGTCTATATGTAGCCCTGTGATGGACTGGCGACCTGTCCATGGTGTACCCTGCCTCTCGCCCATATGATAGCTGAAATAGGCTCCAGCACACCCACAACCCCTACGGGGTCTCAGCAGTTCAGAAAATAGATGGATGGATAACATAATCTACTATTTGTTGGTTTCCATACATGTTACTGACATAGAGGAAAAGGTTCTGATAAAACTGTATTTAATACTAAATGTATTTTTAAAAAAATTTAATTAATCAATAAAAGTTACTAACTCATTTGATGTTGCAGCTGTGATGATATTATAATACTATCTTTAGGCCATCAACATATTTTATATGAGACTAAAAGTTTTTTGCTTTTTACCTTTTGTGTGCATGTGTTTGTGTATGTGTGCAGCCTTTAAATGAGGATGGGGAGCAGAAAATGTAGCATTAATGCTAATTTTTAGAGAAGTCAAACATTTTGAGTGAGTATGTTCAGAGCTAAACATAAAATAGTTGCTAAGTCAGGTTGTCTCATGCAGTTACTGGAAATTGCAGGAATGACAGAAAAGATAAGGAATAAATTTGCTTCTGTTTTGCTGTTTTGCTTCTTGGTTTCAGACACATTTCATAGTGAACCAATTAGGAACCTTTTTGAACCATCCATGTTCTATTTCAGGACACACTGTGTAACAAGGCTTTGATAACCTACAAATCAAAGAAAGGAAAAAAGACATAATGTTACAATATGCTAATAATCTGAGAATCCCAGCTTTGAAAAAACTTAGTTATCAGATGTAAACTTATATTGTACATGAAAACAGAAAGAACTGATGTCAGGTCAGTCAGCAGAGGAAAAGAAACAATGCAGAGACCGAACCTATTTGAGGTAACAGTAAATCAACAGCCTCTTTCATCTTGACAGCAGGACTGCTTCTGCTGCTGGGTCACCATAGCAACCACATGGATGCTGTCACCAGGGTAACCATTACCATAGATAAAGAAGGAAACAGAGTGTTCTGTGCTTATATGACGTCTGTCCTGTCTGCAATGTTTTCGCCTTGAAGTACAGCTGTAACGACAAAGAGCTGGAATGAGATACGATGTTATCAAAATAAACACAAAGCAATTTTACGCGACAACTTCTCATCTTTGGAAGTGAACAGAGCACGAAATCAGTTTGTGTCATTAAATAAATACAAAGATTACACTGACAAGGATTTTATGAACTAAGAGAAATGCTGATGAAATGAAGTAAACAGTATTTGTTTGGCTGGCAGGTTCTCATCAGAGTAAAGCTTATGATCGCAAACACCCACGATGCTTTACACAAATCAGATAAAGCCCAAGCTAGGGTCGCAACAGTGCCTTGCATTAAAAAAGGCCACATTAAACACTATTTTTAATAGCAGGATTAAAACACACATAATATTGTGGCAATAGTTCAAAGATAAATGATAAATGAACACATAAATTGTTTATTAGTCTTTCATAATAAAATCATAATCACTGGGAAATATAAAGGATTTGTCAGCTGCATGAACAACAGAGACAGAACAAACAAAAACAAAATGATCCTATTCAGTTATGTAACTGCATAGGTTCATGTATAAACATGACAGCTATTCTTTTATTCTCTTAAAAAAGAGATGACCGGTCAGTCTCTTTTAGGACAATAGCGTACATGGCATGCACAGTCACATGACTTTCTGGAATACAATGTTAAACCAGGTGGAGACGGATGCCAATGAGCAGATGGACGCTGAACTGGTGCTCCAAGCAAAAAACTCAACTTCTGTTATGTGACGATACTTTGGATTCAAGTATAGCAACACTGGGCAGACAGAGAGGTACTGTGCTACATGTAAATTTAAAGTTAGTGCATCACACAGAAAATCAGCACCTTAAACTGTGCAGAGAAAAGTATGTTGACTGCACAACAGTGAATAGTAAAGAGACAGCTGAAGCAGAACAAAACACAGTTACAGACCTGTTTGTCAAGCCATAAGGCAACTCCTCATGGATATGAATAACATGCTACTTGGCAATAGACATGGACATACTGTACACTACCAATCTAAAGTCTGAACCCACATAGGAATTACCCTGTCTTTAGCTGTTACTATTAGCATTGCAAGGGTCGTCTAATGATGAGTTATCTATTTAGTAACTGAAAGACAGTACTAGTGTTTGCTAATTGTTGTCCTATGTACGTTTATGGAAATATTCCTTTAAAAAACAACAGTCATTTACAATATCAACAATATCTTTACTGTATTTGCAATCAAGTTGATGTGTGATTTGTTTGTTCAAGCTTTTGGCTGGTAATGATACAATAATCGCAATCAGATTTTTTGACCGTGCAGCCCTAGCTATATTATAGAGTTATTAAATTTTAGCAGTCTGTTTGATGTGGGAGGCCAGTGGGCTCTGTAGGTTTACTCCCCTACTGAATGACCTACATCAAATCCACTATATGGTAGTGTTAGATATATAGGAGTCTTCTCATGGATCTTCTATAACTCCTGAGATCCAAAATTAATAGGAAATTGTATCTTATTTTCTGCCCTGGATGTGAACTTTAAACCAGATTCTTGACTGGACAAATTGCTCTGCTATAGCGAAGCGGATCAACAATATAACAACCACAACAGATGGACGACGCCATATCATCTGATGGCAAATTGAATTATTTGGCTCATAAGTTCATAGTATTATACAGATAAAGTTCCAATGTAATCCAAAATATAAATACACTAAATACATACTGTACCAAACATAATAATCACATTTATATGTTATCACATGTTTCAGTATAGTCCTAACCTAAGTTACAGAGGACACTACATGAAAATCACATCATCCAATGTCATAACAACTGGGTACATTACACCAGTGTCTTCCATACTATAAAAAGGCTTAGATGCAGTGTTTCTGCAGAGTGCCTTTAACCAAATGAATGTAAATAGACATTTAGGTCACACTACACTCCAGACAACTTCAATCAGACAGCTTCTTGAAACTGCTAAAATATACATGATCTGTCTTGACTCCATCAACAAACTAGATAGAAAACTCAAAACAGAAATACATCTGTAGCCATTAGGATGGTGTGATAAGATATTGTGAGAAGCAGGATATTCATCAGAATAAGAGAGAGGAAAAAAAAAGAACTGCTCTTAAATGACCCTGTTCTTGTTAAGCACATTAAAAAAAGTTCAAAAGAATACAAACTGCAGTTTGAGTGATTTATATCTATTAAAGGTATACCAGCACAGTTGGTGTTCAGAATAAATACAGCTGTTCAATAGCGGCTGATGATTGCATACCAGAAATATCAGAACGTTGGAAGCAAAGTAATAATAATATCACCTTGTAGGCCAATGGAAACTGCCAGGTGTATAAGAGGAAGCTAAATAATACAGAGCAGTCTAACGCCATATCTATTATTGTTTGGCTGTTATCTATGTGGCTGGCAGTCTGCCCCTGTATTGCTTTGCTTCATATCAGGCATCTGGCATTATTTAGGCTGCCTGGCTGCTACCTTCTCCCACTTGGCTCCCTCGGAGGCTGTAACATGTCGGCGTGCTGCTGATGATGATTAGTGCTCAGGAACCTGTAGTTAGTTGGTTAGTTAACGGGACATGGTGCAGTGTGCTCATCATCTGTGACTGCCTCACTGCAGAGACAGACAAGCCAGTGTAGGAGGCTGCAATTGACAGACAACACAAGGGGAACAACAGTCCAGCTAGGTAAGCACTTGGTGCAGTTTGTACTTTAACTGAAGGCACAAAGTGATATTAGTAAAAGTCTGATTTATTTCCTGAAGTAAACAATTTGACTCCACATTGACTTGCTTGTCATTTAGTTTTGAGAAATTGGGCTATTTTATTGGTTTCCAACATATTAGACTAAAAATGTATAGTTTAGTTAAACCTTCATTAACAGTGGACACAATATCGACATGCTGCTTGTTTACACATTCAGCAGTTACAGAGCAAGATTGTTATTAATTTGTAGTACTATTTCTAGACACAAAAGAGGCAGGAAATAGTAGGGAGGCTATGTGGCATACAGTGCGTTTTTAGACAACACTATGAGAGCAGTTACCATGAATTCTCAACAGGTCCTCAATTATTTTTCACATTTATTTTCACATGGGCCCATTTTATGTATTAAGGAAGTGCTGTACACAAAACAAGATTCAATACAGGCTTCATTTTTTAGACACACAACAAACCTCCTCATTTGCTATCATGATATATTATTGGTCTTAAAGAGATATTCTGGCTAGTACTAGCCCTCAATTTTTTGTATTAGAAGTTTTTACAGCCCAGTGGCAGATGTGAAAAGATGCATACAAAAATGAAATTACAACCCAAAAGTCTAAGAGAGGTTTACCTTAATGATTAAGTCTGATGATTGCATAAGCACACACCCACACGCTTTAGAGCCTGACAGAGGTTGAGTAGGACTGTGTAGATGTCACATTGAAGCACAAATGCACACAAGAAGGTAAAAATATCAGAAAGGCAATAAGGATGCAGACATGCAATAATTAAGACAAACACACAGGCAGGCAGGCAAGCAGAAGGCAGCATGACGCCTCATCTGTGCTGCTCTGTCTCAAAGTCCCATGTGACTGGCTAACACAGTCATGTGACTAGCTCAGGGGCACTCGGTAGGTCAGCCAGTCTAGCATAAACAGAACTGGGGAGACATCCTGGGCTGCTGTGACATGTGCACTCTCCTGTGCATGTATATACATACAGTACAGTATGTGCATGGGCACACACACTTTAACTGCCATATGCACTCCCAGCAAACACACACACACACACACACACACACACACAAATACACACAGAAAGAAAAATCACTTAACCTTAATCTCCCCCCGTTCGCTCAGTCTCCACAGTGGATGCACATTGATTACAGATGCAACAGCAGCGCACAGTGGCAGACATGATAAGCCTTTGCAATGTGGGAGA
>OMLM01004073.1:91844-104876 GCA_900302695.1 Helostoma temminkii | reverse complement strand
GACTCTCACTCAGACACACACACACACACACACACACACACACACACACACACACACACACACACACACACAGAGCTATGTGAAAGCATTATCATAGCGAATTGTTCTGGCACTTTTACTAATGATTTTTACACACTGTGTGAGTGTGTTTGTACTGTGTACAGCATGACTGTGTGTGATGCAGTATTGATTTTCCAGTACAACACATGCCAAAACTGTTGCAGCATGCACCATGTGACTGTGCAGAGACCAATGAGTGAGCAGAGTGAACGTGATTGGCCCTGAGCTCCTGATGTGTGTTTGCCCTTACTGTGTCCCCTGTGGTGGCACACTACCCAGTGTGTGTGTTTTATAAGACATATGGTGTGAGGACAGCGTGCCACTTCATTACTGACAGTACTGATTACAGACGGTAATCTGAATAAGCGTAATCCTCATTATACATTACACACACAGGGTTTCCACCAGTGCGTGCCCGTCATCACAACACATGCTTCTCCCAAGTCTCTTCAAAAAGTTATTTTACCACAAAGAGCTTTGTTTCAATCCTGAAGTATGAAAATACAAGACAGAGAGGGTTCTTCTTTCCTCTTGAAGCTCTCATCCAGGCCTTGGCTTCATAATGTCTCTGAAGGGAACCACATCTGATCTTCACAGTGAATTTCATAGAGCCATCTGAGCTAACAGGAGCATTGGTTTTCTTCACCCCCACCCCCCTAACAAACCCAGAAACTGATCTGGGTTACTGAATGCATATGCATCTTACAGCTTCTTCACACCTAAACTAGGTCTTGAACAGCATGTCTGATTATGCACAGTTATGAATATTTTATGTAGAATTTTTTCTCATGGCTGGTATAGACAGCAAAGTGTGTGGGGAGGTCAGAACCATGCTGGTTGACTTTGATTTACCCAGGAGGAGTAATTACCTTCCTCATCGAAAGCAATTGTTCCGTTTACACAGCGAAGCAACTTCGGTCCAACAGACAGACATAATGAGTAAAAAAAGCTGCCATGTGGAAATAGATTTAATTAAATGCCGCTGATTTGATTTGAATCACAAATGAAGTCTAAAAATGAGACTTGAAATACAAACAGAGGAATGTACTGTATACTATGATTCTGCTGTCATTTCAGCACAATATAATTTATGACTATTACTCTGTTCGTCTGCTGTCCAAACATTTAGTGTCCTGAATTACCCTGGTTTTGAAGGCACTTGGGTTAATCTGCTGTTTACATGCACTGAGTGTGCAGGATAATAGCCCAAAATCCTAGCTGAGATCAAACTCAGGATAAGCTCTTTATATGTGTCTTTATATTCCCATCACAAATAAGCAAACAGAATATTTCAAACATCACCATGGAAACAGAAGACAACCTGAAAAAAACATGAGCTTTTCTAGTGGAAAACTATGGTAATTGTAGGATAATATCACTATAGTGCAGCTGTTATATCATCATATTCAGAGGGCTTCTATTTTACCAAATAGAACTACATTGTTCCCACAGATCAAGAAAAAAACTATTTTTTGAATAATATTAATTATGAAGTTTCCATAAAGTGACTCAGTAATTTAAAGGGATGTTCTGGCCTATAACAACCATGGTCTTATTTTTGCAGTTTTGTCTATTTCTGGATGAAAGTTGGAAACACAACCCAGTATCCTAGGAATTACTGCAGATTCATGTTGGATGATTCTGCAGCACACAATATACATTCACTGTCAATGTTTAGTGCAAGTACATCAAGTATTTTGTCTTGTATGGGGCAGGAAGGATGCAATTTTTTTGGGTGAGTGTGCAGCAGTAGATGCACAAACTATTAATCAAACTTGCATTACTAATAATTTTGCACAATTTGGGGGAAGCAGAAAAAAACTGTAAACACAGTATTACCTCATAAAGTCAATAACTTTTTTTATATTCAGCTTAATGGAACAACATTGCTTTGGATAGTGTTTCTGGTCATGTGGCAAATGTCAGATTCTAGCTATGTGTCAGCAATTATGGCCATTATATGCCTTTGTTTTACTTTGTGAAATAAGCTAATCTGGAGGGCTTTTTTAAACAGGCACACACACACACACACACACACAGAGAATGATGAATCAGTGATGGAGTGAAGGGGGAAGGTGAGCAGCTGCAGTGATACATGGTGATTTGAAAGAGACAAGGCCAAGCAACTATAAATCCTTTCTCCTAGCTAACACTTAAAATAAGCAGAAGGTGATTCAATTATCATTCTGTCTCTGTGTCTCTCCCCTTGTCTTTTTCTAAATAAATACTCACCACCTGTCTGCTGGCCTGTCTGGAGGCTGAAATCACCTCTTGTGGGTAAGAGAAACTTATCTAGCAAAAAAAGCTTATATTCTACAGGTTTCATCTGAACAAATTGATTCTTCTCACAGTCAGTCAGCCTGATTGCATTTTCTGGGTCCTTGAAGATTTTCTAAGCAGGTGAATCTGAATTCAACAGTGGAACAACTTGAGGGCTCAAGTGAGAGTGAAATTCAGTGCAGAAAAAACACAGAGGCTTTTGTACACTACAATCAGTGTGATATGAACAGCCAGAAGTTCAGACAAAACCAATATACCTCATTTTTATTTCAGTGACAGAAGAAAAATACATCATGTTCATTTGTCCTGAGGCTGAAGGCAAGAGCACAGAAAAATCACTCACAGAGCACGACTTTCAGAGAAAATTCTGTTCTTACAGGTGAAAAACTTCAACTAAGGTCACAGTATGAAAAGCAAACCCAGACTGAAAATCCCTGAAAATCATTGAATTCTTCAGCTTCTATCTTCAGCATTGTATGTGACTGACTTGGTTTCTCTGGACAAATAGCGCTGATGATGACAGTAGTGCTAATGATGGTGACAATGACGAGTGTGCTCTTATCAAGTGAGTGTCACGCTTTTTTTGGTAAATTTTACTCTCAAGCTAAGTTGAGTCAGGAAGTTGGCTTCTCTTGCTCCCTCTCTTTCTGTTGTTTTTCTCAAGCTGTCAGTCTTTTCCACTGTGATATTTCCTGTCTCTTCACTTCCTACTTAACTGAAATTGTTCCGCATCAGTCCGACTACTACTGGTCTTTTCCGAGCAAAAAGAAACTTTCGATTCCAAGGTTGACACTTCATCTCTTCAGCTGCCATAATCAGGGACAGTGTGTGCTCTCCATCAGGGGAGAGATCTATCATTTGTCGCCTGTACAAGGGTTCACAGCCTCATGAAAATCATTTTGTGATGGGTTCATGCCAAAACCTTTTTTTGTCAATTCAATCATGCAGCTAGGGAGAACTCCTAAAAGCACAAACGTCCTCAAGCGCCAAACAATACTCTTAACTTGCTCTTATGAAATTGATTTTCTGACCTTAAAAAATAGGATCTATATACAGTACACGTTTTCATATCTTTTTCAGATTTGAAATAATGCCTGAAATTTCATTTGGATGATCAAAATTTAAATAAATAAAATAAATAAATACATTTTGTGTCAATTTTAGATGCTGTTGGTTAGACGTAATCCAACTAGAGGAATAAAAAAAATAAAGCAAATGAAACCACCTAGGTTGAGTCCCGACATACCTCCCTATTTACTATAACTGCACTGTATTTGCTGTCTGCCATTTTGAGTGTCTATATTAAAATGTATGCGACATATAGTGCTCTAATGAATGAAAAAATATCACTTAAATTGTAGTGTGTATGTATTACAGTGTGTTCAACCTCACTATAACACAGTGGTTGGAGCTCAAGAAAAAGCTTAGTTATTAGCTTGGCTTAGCTTAGCTTAGCTAATACCTTTTTAAATAAACCCCAAACTACCCCTACTACTAGATATTACAATGGGAACTGTAAGTGAGAAATGATACATTTCTGTGTGTGTATTTAGGATGAATGGACCCTGAATATTTCCTTCTTTAAAGGTTTCCTCCTCTTTTATTATACACAGTACACACAGACTAATTAAAATGCGGCACCTTTCTTACATCATACAACATCTGGAGTAACTGCAATATGCATAAGGCATCCACACACAGATGCCCCCACTTTACTGCAAGCTAAATACCTAAACACTACTCCATACTGTGGCACATATCACACATTATGACACTAAGCTGACTCCATATTATATACTGTATTCATACATGAAAGAGCTTTAAAATGAGAAGTACTTTCATGTAACGATATTTTGTACATCAAAGTATTTCTCACATGAGGTAATTGCTGAGTAATTAACCTTCCTAAAACACACTGAAGAGGAAACAAGCAGCATCTCAGAGCCCCAGCAGATTAGATTAATACAAAGTGTGTCTAACTAGGATTATAAAATCAATTTATCCAAACGAGCTTCTGCCTGCCCCATATGATTTGTAACTTGGCCCAGCCGTGCTTAATGTATTAAATGTATAAGCTGGGGAAATAAGTACGATGTGCACATGAAACCTCTCCCACTTGTCTGTTTGATTTCAAATCTCCCTCAATCTTCCTCACACAAACACAAACATACATAACCTTGCACATGTTCCAGAAATGCAGTAGATGATTAACTCGAGAGTGCAGCCAAAAGAATCTGCCTGTTTCTCTGATTAATGGGTGTGTGTCTTTGTGTGTGTAACTGAGGGCTGAGGTGTGTATCAGCTTGTGTCTGAGTTGTTTAGTTTGGTCACAATCACAGTAACACACGGCGCGAGCCAGAGCTGTAACTCAAACAGAGTTACTCAATCATTTATCTTCTTTGTCACATAATAAAGCTGCTTCTCTGTGTTTCTGCCTGGCAACAGCAAGTCAACAGCGCTGCCTGTAGAGACGTTTAACATGACAGCAGACATCACTAGACAGTCCACCTGCAGTGATGAACAGTGTCCGTGGTACAGATGTGTTGTAAACAATAGAGGACTGTGCTACTATACTACTAACACTATGAGACAATAAGGTGTTTGTGATAAAGTGCTGAGCATTTTGTTGTGACTCATCCCCTCTTGTTATCACAACACATTGTATTTTCACTGACATGGATCATTTCATTAAGTCTCCACCACCTTCCAGTGTCATTCCAAGCTCATCACTGTGGTTTACATCTAAATTCATAACATATGCAAAATCCCAGTTTCTACCAAGACCCTGTTTTCCTCTTTGTTGGTGTGAGAAGCTCATTTTAAACAGAGCGTGCGGTGCAGTGTGCAGCCAAGCAGAGTGAGCCACTGCGGCTTTAATGTTGTGAATGTGAAGGGGTGATGCAGTGCCCCCCACCCACCGCCCCATGTGCCTACCCCTGGCTCCCTTCTACTTCTGGGACCACATGCAGGATGTCTGACCTCAGATCTATTCCAGTATAAATCCACCTAGATGTACTGCTACTACACCTCTGATCACACAGGCTCCTCAAACAGCTCTGCAAGTTTGTTTTCATAAATTTTTGTGGGAACTGGTGTACTAACTCTCAAGTCCCATGTGTACTTGTTAGCAGGATCAATCTGTTTTGCTCTTTACATGAGATGATAATAACAAATATACACATATCACCAGCCTTATTACTAAATAATGTTTAAAGATTATTTGTGCTCATAGTAAATGACACATTGCACTTGTGGAAGTAGATTTAACTAGACTTAGCCTTTGTAACATTTCCATGGCTCAACAGACATTTGTTACGGCTAGCCGATATCCATTTATAATGCAGTTCAGGACATCTTATATATAGTTTCATTCTACAAAACAAAAATGTCCTGACATAGAAAAGGTGAACACTCATTTGCATTGTCCATTATTTCTGAAAACTAACTTAACATCTTGTTGTGTATTTCTGCATATTATCATTCCCTATGGATCAAAAGTGTTGGCTGCATCAGGAGCTGGAAAGCTTATTTCTCTTTGACCAACTTGCCATAGCACTGTGCTTTATTTTCCAATGTCTGGTTCCCGATACATCTTGAGAGACATGCTTTGACACAAAATAAATTGAGCACAAGTGAACTGTGGCATCAGAAACCTTTTGGATTGAATCTTGGAAATGTTATTTACTTAAGCGTTTAAGAAAACACAGCAGAGTGTGTGCTGCTATTCATTCAATCTGTCAGAGCTTCTAAACTGATGAACTGAGCGACCGCGTGTGAGCACGAATCCTTACGATGCCATCAAATAAAGCAGGTTGTAGCACAGCAAGCGCTCTTATCTGTCAGCCACCATCAGGGTTTCCAGAGGTACCACATCTGACAGTTTGCATGAATTTAACATGAGCTCGGTGCTTAAGTGCACCATGAATCTTGTGGAATTCACCACAATTATGAGTAAAATCTACTAAGAACTGACATATGCAGGAGAACACACAGTAAAGTCATTCTCCTGTCACATTCAATTATGTTTTTCAAAGATAAATACTTATAGGCTTTGTTATTTTGACATTCGAATGCAAACCCAGATTTGGTATGGGTCACTGTTTTGCAGCTTTATTTACAAATCAGCTCTCTATCAGTGTAACAGTCCTGAATACGCTGATCTCATTAAGTTCATTGACATGAGATACAGGTGTGATTCTATGGATATGAAATGGCAGTGTGCATAAAACACCACTTCAGTCCCAATGTGTATTCTGAGATAAACGTGTATGACTATCAAATTTAACCTCAGTAAGCATCTGAATCTGTCTGAATACCTGCTCTCATTCTTCTACTTTCTTTCTTTCTTTTACAAATGGGTAACACAACATCTAACGCTGCCTTTCTTCTGCACCGCAAGCATCACAAGAACCATCTCCTGGGTAAAGACATTAAACTTTTAATCAGATTGTGCAAGCGTCTGCTCTCAGAGCTAACTCCTGATGATAGAAGCCACAAGAAACAGACAGGAGCCAGGCTATACCATACATAATCAGCACAATCGATAACTTTAATTGATGGTAGAGGATAAATGATGATCAGTAGACTTTTTAGCCAGCCATCCAATTACTTGCACTCCTATTCGGATTATTAGAGCAAGACAACAAAAACAGTGGGACTTTAACTTTCTGGCTAGTGCCCCATTAGTTATTCAGCTCTGCACTATGAGTGACAGCAGAAGTCACAAATAGCTAGCTAGTCTATGCTTCTGTTATTGTCAACAAATCCAATAAAAAGCCTAAAACCAACAATGAACTGCCTGTCTGCGAATCCAGATCTTAATTTTTGCTTAATCCTCTGTGCCACTGTGCTCTGCTGCTGCTCAAAAGCTATTAAAAACACATCAGTGAACCACCTCATTGCACTGGGTGACTGGATATTTCTTCTTCATGAAAAATGTCACCTTGGCATTTGTGTCAGAATGACCATCGCTTCTTTCTTGCAGAAATCAATTTCGGAGACTGGTTGTTTTGAGACTCTTTTAACATTGAGTCATGTGTGGTTTTGATGAAATGAAAAAAATGTTGAGAAATATTTTAAATATTTTGTATTTTAATTGCATTTTTTTGTATTTTATTCTTCTGTTCTTTGCCCCAGCAGATTAAAAATATAGTGTATCTAACTAGGATTATAAAGTCAATTCATCCTAAAGAGCTTCTCCCTACTCCATAAGATTTGTAACCGGGCCCTGCAGTGAATAATGTGTTTAAGGTATAAGCTGGGGAAATACAGTATGAACAACCTGCACATGAAAACTCTCGTTCCCTCTTTGACTTTAAGACTTTCTCAATCTTCCTCACACAAACACACACAAACTCACACATGTTCCAGAAATAGATGATTAACTCTAGAGTAAAGCTAAAAGAACCTGTCTGTTTCTCTGATTAATCTGTGTGTGTGTACAACAAAGAGGCTGAGGTGTTATTACATTTAATAGTAGACTGTATCTATATCTGTATAAAGTCTCTGTCTATGTTGAGGCTAAATTCTTGTACAGTTTGTTGTGTTTATACAACATTTTTACACTTTTGCTGTTTTTTAAGTAAAATACAACAGCAATATATAGTTTTGATTTAGGACTAAAATTCATGTGCTTTATCAAAATCTTAAATAATACACAATCCTAATGTTGCCCAATAATATATACACTGTGTTCATATTCACGTTGTTACATCAACTCTACAGCTAAAAATCAAAGGCTGTGAAAGGCTGCTCTGCTCGGGGAGTATGAAAAGAAAAAAACTACCATCTTGCCACTTGCTCATGTTAATTTTTAACAAATTAGCCACTGGCTGCAGTCCAGTCTCTTCATACTCCTTTATTTACCACTCATAGTGCTTTAATGTCCACTCTCTGAGCACTGCTGTTACATCCATATTACAGAAAGAAACTCTGTCATGATTTGTCACACATCATTAAATGTTTGTAAAAGGCACTAATACAAAAAGAGTTGGGGAAAGGGTCTTATACATAAAACAACAGCAGCGTGTGATGAGTGACTCAGAGATGAGTCCAGAAAACTGGATGTTCAGCAGCTTGAAGCTAGAGGTTTGAGTTCTGTTTAAAGCTCACAAATCTCTCAGCGTTTCAGAGAGCGTTTATCTCCACTGGTGTGTCATCTGACGCTGATTATTAAGCAACAGACTCTAACCTGGCACTTACTCAGATGTTATTTCAATCCCTGACTGACAAACACAGACACACAGTGAGAAAAGTACTAGCCGCAGATCTGTTCCCATGGTAACACGGACCAATAGATCCTTGCTATTGACTGAGGATGAAGATCTCTGTAGACCTATTAAAGAAAACACCTACACAAAGACATGTACTGTACCTTCCCAGAGACACATATGCTCACACATATACATAAATCATACACACCAATTAAGGACCAGATCCCAAAACATCTCTTCTGGATTATAAATGGAAACAATACAAAGGGAGTAATGCTGGAAATGGTTTATCTCCAAAAGACCTGAAACAGCTGAATAGTTGTGTAACCAGGTAAGAGACAGAAAGTCAAATCTCCTCCAGCCATGCTATGGAAAAGCTCGCTCCTAAGTGGCACAGCAACATGATATAAAAGAGGATATGTGGAGAGTGAGTGGGCGATTTGCTGAGACTTAACTGGTGAGGCTGTGCAGATAAAGAGTCTTTTTCCAAATACTTTGGCAAAACTGTCCATTTTCTGGTTCTCTGCTTCCATTCTCAAATTTACAAGGAAGCGGCATTTAATAAATCTGTGCTTACTACGACACCAGAGGAGAGGTGGCATGCAAGTGGAATGAGCAAGTATTTTATCATTCTCTTATTTCAACGTTAAAGAGTGAGGAGGACAGAGAGCCTCCTTATGACTTTCTGACTCTTTCTGAAAATAATGATCAATTACATAAGTAATAATCCTAAATAATTAGCCTAAAAATATTCAACAAATAAATGACATGTGATGTAAATGCACAACAGTAAATGTCTATTTATTCTGGTTTTGGTTTCCCATTGTGTGGTTTTAGGAAAATGAGTATGGTGACGAGTGAGTGTCTGTATTCAGGTATTTTGTTAAGGACTGCCAAATTGTGTTAACCACATAAGGCCCTTTTTAATGGCAGTTATTACAATGCAATGTCACCACACGTTGCAGGTAAGAAGAAAAAATAATTATTGGCAAACACGAGATAAAGAATATTAGCTCTGTATAAAATGCAATGCCAATGTAATGTAAAGCATGTTAGGAGATTTATTTAAAATACAGCGGATATCTTCTTTTATGTATCATTTTAATGTAGAGACACAAACAATCAATATTTAACACACTTCTGCAGCACCATGTCTCATACTGAAAAACATTCACAGTTGTATCTAAAACTGAGTCACTGTTCCTGAAAAGAGACAGGACATTTGACATTTAGGCTTCAAATGTCATCCTTAGTGCCGCCAGCACCAGTGTTGAAATTCCATTCACAAATTAAGTAATTATCTCCGACCCTCTGCAAATAAAGCTATTTATGAAACCAAACACACCAGCTACCTCTAGAGTTAAGAGGAGAAATGCGTATTTGTAATTTGAGTGAATTTACTGTGCATCTCTGACCAGCTGCGTGCTTAAACAATCAGACGCATTTTAATTTTTCTGCCTGTGTTTATATAGGTCAGCTATTGATTCTACTTTATATTAATTTGTTTTAAACAAAATGTAAAGAATTTAATCAATTCAAATGTAGTCAAGGCCCACTCCAAGGAGAGACAAGTCAAAATGCACTGAAGTTGGGGCAGCTGGGCTTGAGGTCTATGCTACAAAAAAAAGGAACCTTCCGTTAAAACATGATTTCAGTCAGCTTTACCCTGAAATATGTTTTTTTTTAAATTCTGTCTCTTCTAAATGACTCAATTTGATACAAAACATCCAAAGCACATACATGTCATAAAATGAGGATTTAAAGAAGTGATTTCATGTAATTTATAATTATTACTATAAAGCCTTAAATTAATTATTGGTCCTCTTTAAGAGCTGTAGTCTCATTTAGATCATAAAATATTTATCTGTGTCGATTATGAAACGTCCCCCGCGGATGTTATTCGAGGTTGACGACCTCGAGCTCAAAGCTGGATGAATGGATAAAAAGTTTCCGGCTTAATTCAAAGAAATGGCCCCGGTGAGCGTGTTGGTGCGGCGCGGTGCAGTCCTGCGGTCCACCATGCGCTTTGGCCGCGTGTTTGGGGATGTGACATCGGTTAGGCCTGTGTGCTTATGCACACTGACTTAAATATATGCTAGACTTACATAAAGTGCAGTCACAACTATAAATCAAATTAATACAAATACGCAGCATGTGGGAATAACAAAGCCCTAAACTAGAGCCATAAGACGCATCCAAATCTTCTAGGTTACAACACATAGGTTGTTTTTATTTGGTATTATTTTGCTACGTTTCACACAATTTGATATTCTTTTACACATTGATCTTCTCCTAAAGCCAACAAATCTCCTCATCTATACTGGATAGATCAAGCCAGCTGGACACTGAAATAGTGGTCAGAGCGTTCAGCGCCACTCACCCTGGTCATGTTGTGTTTATGGTTCATTGTATGATTACAAAGAAATCATACAAAAACCATGAACATCCAGCTGTTAGAAATAAGGACAAGCATAAGTGTCTTACCGTTAATGGCCAAGGAGCTCTGTGTCGTCAGCATCAGCACCGCACCGATGGTAATAACCCACCGGGCCAGCATCCCATTCAGTGCCCGGTTCCTCGTCGCGTTCCTCGGCGAGCAGGCGGCCACCATCCCTGCATCCATGATCCATGCCGTCGGAGAGAAGCAGAAGGGTTCTTCTTTGCTCTTTAGACCTCCGACCTCGGGGCCACTGCTGCCGCTGCTGGAGAAGAGTACATGTTTGGGAGCCATTGGTCAGCCAATTAATCCTGAAAGGAAAACATCTAACGGCGCTGCTGTGGTGAAAGGCATCCGATCAACCTGCCCTCCGTGCGGACAAGCAGGGCACCGCTGTCCATGAGCCTGCTGAAGACCGTAATTATCGACAAGGAAACAAAGAGATTTTTGTTTTTCTTTTACGCGTCTCGCAGTGTGTTCCTGTGTCCGCGCACGGTGTGTGGAGTCTCTACTGCGACCGCGGAGCGCTCTCCATCGCTGCTGGCAGCTGCGTCAAGGCCGCGCTACAACACCGGAAAACAGCTGGTGCTGCCTTCAAATTAAAAGCACGCAATTTGTCGGGGAGCGCATTTGGCATGGTGGGATTTAAGGGGCACGCAGTCGATTGTGCACGTTTACATCTGCTTAATTGGAGAAGTCAAGTATTCAACCTGCGTGAAAACAGCTGTATAATATGTTGTCTGTTGCTCTGGAATTAGCACAGCTAGCATATTTATTCACTCTATTCATATATTGTGATTCGTAGAGGCAATATAAACGGCAAGCTATAGGTGATATAATTTCATTTTTGGGGGATGAACTTGCAAACTTCCGGTTTGGCTAATAATGGCTGGCTTGACGCAGCTTCTAGCAGGTATAACGGCGTGTTTGGTGTTATCTGTAGTGAGAATTATCCAAACATTGAAGTCATTACGATGTGACTGATCAGCCCACCTATATAATGGGACATGTGAGACGAGACGACTTACTTTATTATACCGTACCTAAAGCCAGCTGCATAACTACAGGTGCAGAAGAAACCAAGGCGCACAGTGTCTCTGCTGTAAGATGCGTGTCGACCCGAGTCCTGCAGGAGACAGGCGCCCCCTGCTGGGAGCTGAAGGCAGTGGTCACAGTGACCAGAGTGGGATGAAAGCCCAAGTGAGATAATACCCTCATCACTAGACCTGTTCCCAGTGTGGCCAGTTTACTGTGAAAGTAATGGTGAGGAGTTAAGTGTGCTGCTGCTACTGGAGTACCATCTAGGATCTTTACTTTGTGTGCACCGTCAGGTCACCAAACATTAAGGCTGCTGACCTTCAGCTGCACAGAGCAGAGGTAGGCTTACTGAGAAATACAATGGTACCATGTAGGTGAACAGTTTGCGCATATTTATTCAGAAAATCATGATATTGCACTTACTTTTACTTTCTTGCCAATGCCCAAATGGATACAAGTTCACCACTGAGACAACCAACCAATCATCGGTCCATTATCCTAGCCGCGTTTCGTGTCCAGGGCCGCGGGACGAGAACCGAAACAACCGCCATTTTATGTTTGGCCGTATCACTCAATAAGGTAACATTAACCTGAACCTAACAGAAACCCCATGGTGGGTTTTAGTTATGTTAGTCCTGCAGGCGTATACAGTATGAGTATAAAACATAAGGGACAATGCACCTGGATGAAATGCTAATTAATAGTTAATTCATAAAGACATATTTTTTACAAAGACCTAAACCTCTTAAATATAACAAATGTCTTACCCCAGCTGAATTCACGCTCTTTGTAGCTACATATGAAGTTAATTTTACACCATGTAGGTGCAGTGGCTGAAGGTGGGGACGATTTAGGCGCCAGTCTCGTGCTCCAGGTGTCTGATTGCGAGGAGCGCGCGCAGGTATTCATTCTGCGTTGTAACACAACAATTGCAAATTTTAGGGGTGCTCGAGGACGCATAAAAAAGAAAGGAAAAAGTATTATTATTATTTATTTATTATTATG
>OMLM01004073.1:53350-72653 GCA_900302695.1 Helostoma temminkii | reverse complement strand
CACACTATATCAGTGTGCGTGTTTATGCTAGTCTGAGTGGTGTTAAACTTGATGAGATAGTACTCAGTACAGGACACATGACCGTTGTACTTCTGCACCTGTACACAAAAGTGATCCATGATGATCACATATCCAACACTTCCAGATGTATTACTAAGGCTCAATGGGTGGAACAGCAGATCCAGTTACATGCAAGTTAAAAAGCATGGGTAAAAATCAGAGCAATACAAATTGAAAGTGAAGACCCTCCAAAAGGCACTACAATGTTAAAGACAAAATGCACATAACATTGGTTTTCACTCTTATCACTACTATTTTCTTGGGGCCACCATCAAGATTGCAGTTACACTCCCAAATTGGAGTGTGACAGTGCGACTTTTTTGTATCGTTCAGTTAGTTTGGGGGTTTCTGGTTAGTGTTAAATGTGTTATGATTTCTAAAAACATGTCTCTTCTATGTCATAATACAGTGGCTCCCACACTTGGCCAGAAGGGCACAACAAGGGGGGCGAGACATGCCGTAATACGTAAATAATGTATGATTGCCAAGCTAACATAACATGTAGCTCTATCCCATTAAAACTTAAATATACAATCAAAGTAATACAGTTTTGCATGTTTGTTCATTCGTTAGGCTCACTTGACACCCATAGAAATATTTTTAATGGGGGGACCCAGTAGAAAAGACCATAATGCCATAATAGGTTACCAAGTTATGATTTATGGGCCAAAAAAAAAGCAATTTAATCAATTTAAAGTTAACTCAAAGCCACATCAGGTGCCTCCACTTGTTCCTTTTCACAACAAAAGAGGGAAAAATGGGTGTGAATATTTTCTTGAGAATCCACAAAGACTGCTTGTTGTCCTTTTTCACAGTTTTACTTCCTAAAACAATAGAAAGTCCCCAGTTGTGTTAAAACTATTCTTATTCCAGACTTTTAAGGGTGGAATGAAACTGACAGTGTGATCAGTCAGCCAAACACATCTCAACATGTGGATATACTTTAGAAAAAAGGGCTAGGACTACTTGTAAGGGCCTATTCAGAATTTAATTTTCCCGTTCCTTCCAAAGAGAAGTTGGCAAAGACATGTACTCTGAAGAGGCTACATCAGATAGCTGTACAACAGTATAACATGTACTACTGCAACTACTAATGTAAAAGAAGCTTTCTACGACAACGTATTATGCTAGATCACAGAAACCTTACACAATTTGCCCAAATCTGTAAGCAAGCTAAGGTGACAGCAGTCTTTCCTTCCACCTGATCTGCTTAGCTGAATTATTCACATAGCTCAGTACTCCATTTTCATTGTAGGAGGTGGTTTGATGTCACCAGCCACCTGACCAGGTCCTGCTGTGTCATGGTACCATGGCAACAACACACTGGAGCATGACAAGCCCTGAATAGCTTCTGCCAGAGCCTCGCATCTACAAGTTAGACTAACAACATCAACAGAGGTCATACTTCCACGACTTCCACTTCAGAGTACTTTCAACCCTAAGCACAAAAACCTATCCAGGTGTCTAGGCAAAATCAGCAAAATGTTGCACCTGCATTTATTTATAAATAAATAAATACAAACAGGACATACTGTAGCTTAGGTCTAGATGTTATTTGTTTTGCTATAGATTAACTAGGTCCTCTGAGGGCAAGTCATAAGCTCACAAAAACACTACTTGTACTATTATTTTACAACATATTTGCTGCCATGCTTGCTCTAATGCATGTACCAATAGACAATAATAGTTTGTTATCTATGTTACATCTATGTTTGTTATGAGACACCTGATTGTTACTTAAAACAGGCATATTTCACTCTACATGCCCTGGATCCAATGTTTTGTAGTGTTGGTATATTAAGTTTAGTTCCATTTCATGTCAGTGTGATGGATGCAACCCTGTATTGAGTTAACATTATGATCTCAGACTTTAAATTAGAATGCTAAGACCACCTTAATTTTAACTGTCTTCAAAGCAGCAAAGCCACATTTCTGGTAACAGTAAGCTTTAACTATGGTTTTGGAAAATCCAGGGAAAACACAACATCTTGGAAAAAAAAACTTCTCTTGCTCACTGTGGTGAGACCAGCATTTCTTAACAGCTTCGCTATGGTAACAATACAACACAGCACAGCCCTTGTGTGATATAAGCACAAGCAACAAGGATACACCATGTCCTGCAAACCACTCCCCTGATAAAGAGGTGGACAAACAAATGGTGGTGACATGGCTGTATGAACACTGATATTACCTGACCAAGCTCAAATACAAATGCATATGTAGGACCAGCTGCCATCATGGTTTAACCAACTCCCACACACACACACACACAAACACAAACACACGGTGGAAAGGAGATAGCATGGGAAGCAAATACAAGGAAACAAAGTGCGGGAATGGAAGTGCTGGTGTGATGCATCTGTGCTTTCTGAACATGCTGTATAAGAATGTAGACACAAATGCTTTTTAAAGAGTCCATATTATACCCCTTTTGGGGGTTAAAACAAACAAAAAAAAAAAACGGTCCCTGACATCCCCATAATGTGTCTGTAAATGTTCATGCTATAAAAAACATGCAGATCCTTGTTTTTGCTCTGGCTGAAATTTAGCTCTTAAAGCCTGTCTCTGGAACAACTTGTTTCAGCTGCGCTCCCACTTCCCCTCCTGTTTGGTGACATGTCCCTCGCATGTAGGCTTACGCCACTTCAGAGTATAGAAGCAATGTAAAGACGGAGTCAGACTTCATCTGCAGACTACCAAGAAGCATATGTATATAGTATTGAGTTAACAAATTTACATAATCTTGTCATGCTTATAGTACATAATCATGCAATTACAAGAGAATCCAACACAATAAACCCATAAAAATAGCTGTACAAGTTTCACACCATGTTTCTAGAATATCCTGTCATTGTGTTCTGCTCTGAAACTTGCTGACAACTTCACCTGCTTCTGAGAACGAGAGAGGCTAAAAAGCCACAGTCCAATATATGTGCGCGTGCGCACGCACACACACACACGCACACACACACAGTTAGTTTGACGCTTTTGTTAGCCTCACTAGAAAGCAAGGCAAAACACGTTAAAATGGCAACACGTAGGACTTCACACTTTGAACTAGGTCCAGGTTTAGGTCACAATCAGCCGGAATCAACCCAACTTCAAGCTGCAGTCTTGGGGTTAATCCAGCAGTGACAAACAGTCCTTACTGTGATAGGAAAATGTCATACATTTTACCACTGGACGGGCCACTGAGGACCCGTCCACCCAAAACCAAATAAATTCACTGTTTCTTCAGATTCTGAGAGGATATGAGTGACAAAGAATCCTGTGTTCGTCCTTACATTCAAATATGTCAGCACTAGTCTGCCGGGCGCTGCTGCAACCGATGTCGAGAACAAACAATGATTGACAGCCCTGTCGGAGGCTGTGGTGGACAGTGACTGGCCAGAGGCAGAGGAGGGACAACATCACTGACACATGCTGACACCTAGCATGACGACATTACAAGCAGGATTTCTGAATGGACCGTTCAGTCACTTGTTTACAGAAAACAAAATGCAAAAAGAAAAAAGGAACAGAACATACACCAGAAAGTTATATAAATGTAAAAGAAAAATACCAGAAAGTGGATTTTTCATAATATAAGCACTTTAAGCAAAAAGCTATCAGACAGACACACTACAGACTGCTACAAACCAATGGTGGACAGATGTTATACTTTTGAAGTTTCCAGGTCCATGTAGATTTGTGGTTCCTGCAGGTAAAGTTACTAATCCTGACAGACCAATGGTCTATCCTCAGAGAAGCCCTTTATCACATCTGATCTATTAGTTATGAGTTATCGTGAAAAATGTTAGGGTATGCATGTGTAACCAACATGAAATACCCAGCTTTGGCAGCTACTGGATGGACCAGGGTACACATATGAGCACACCCAGTTACACACAGGAATGTCTGAATGTTTCTTCCAGGATCTAAATGTGGGTTTTCACATACCACATACTTCCCTGGCCTTCTGTGTCCTGAATGACCTCCCAGAAATTCAGTGCCATCCCTTTTTTAAACTGCACTATGATCTCAGCGTTGCCACGCTGCTCAAAGACAAAACACACACACAAGCACACATGAACACACACTTGTACACACTTAACCAGGTCATCTACAGAGCAAAGCCTTTATGTTACGCAACAGCTATAGCTCCACTCTCATCATCTTTGAGAGAGGGGGAGCTATAAAGTAGCTTTCACTAAAGTAGAAAAGGTGCATCCAAGGTTAATACTTGCATTTTGGTGCACTCTGCTTTTTTATATTACATTACATTACTGTCAGTTTCACTACATTACAGGTGTCTAAAAGATTTTGCGTCAGGACAGGAAGCCTACATTTCTGTGTCCCAACTTATGCAACACTAGCAGAAATTAAAGATGAGAAAGTGTTGAGTTCCTTACAGGGCAATAAAATAAGAGCTGCACAGAGAGGAATGATGGGTGTGTGCAGTGCATTAGCTGCAGACATCTCCCTATCGCAATATCTTTTGTCACAGATTGCACAATGAGCAAAGCGTTTGCAATAGTTTACCCAACCCAAACAACCTACTTGCTGAGACTTGCTAGTACAAGTACAGGTGAATGAAACTGCCAGCCTACTGTTCCGTAGTTAATAAAAAGTAAATACTTTGACTAAGCTTGGACGTCATTAAATGTGTCACCCTCCACTAACTTGCACATATCAAAAAGACCACAATGATTCATCAGCAACATACAGAATATCCTAAAAAAGATAAACAGATTTTGGTGTTGAACTGACTTTCTGTTATTGTCTTTTTAACCACAGTGTATCTTTAATTTATTAGGTGATATAATACAGGCGTACAGCTTAATAAACTTAATGAAGTTCTTTAGCAAAACAATGTCTCGAAGTTTACAATCCTGGATACATTTCATAAGGATGTTCTTTTTCTCACATGAGCTTAAGAGACACGCCAAATATTTCATGACGCTGTTCCTCATATAAACATCTCAGTTCCTCTGCACGTTATGCAAGAGCAGCAAAGTTTAGGGCGTGATATGCAGAACAGACATGCATGCATGCATGCATGCACCCAAAAGTGCATTTGTGCAAAAAAAGAAAGAAACAGCAGAGCAGAGAAAGAAAGACAAGTAGAGAAGCAAAAAGGACAAAAAAAAGGTGTGGACATGGAGTTCCAAGTGAGAGTGTGCAGGTTAATCCAGACCACATCACATTATATAAGAACAGAGGAGGTCTGAGACAAGACTTTGCTAAGACCTGTGGGAAACACACAGACACACACATAAACAACCATTACCCATGGGAGTACATCAGCTCACTGTGTTAGTGTATCGTGATGAGAAATGACAAGCTGTTTCACGTCATATGTGATCTTCCTAAAAATATTTTATCCCGTGTATCTCATTTCTGAACAGTTTGTACTATTTAAAACTGGCTTTTTTATGGTGCGCAACCGTTACTTTCTTTTGACTGTTTTGGCTTCTATCATAACAAAACTGCCTAGTATTCAAACTGAAATGCATTTCACTTTCAGTTGTGGGCTGTTTGCTCTGTGTCAGGGGTGTAGTAGGCCTGTTTTATCTTAAATGACCACACACACCCAGACTCAATCATCAAAAGTCGGTCTAATGATTTTTCCTGATCACACGATTACTTATGGTTTTGTAGAAACTTGTGAATTTTCACACATTACTGAGAAAAAACCCACACAAGACAAAAGCTGAGAAGTATGTTTTAAGTAGATATTGATCATAGGCTTTTTAGTCTGCTGTAATGTAATGTTGCCATTATTCATTTTGAACCAAATAACATCTTGGTTAATGATGGATTATCAAGAGATTTGAGTGAAGGTCGTCACCTGTAATATCTTGACTGCAGGTAAGTAGAGCAGACAGCCTTGGAGACATGGCTGGCTGAGCCAAAGTCTATGACCTTCACTCTATAGGGCTGCCTGGAAGGGTCCACCAGCATGATATTCTCTGGTTTCAGGTCAGCATGGATTAAACCCAGAGACTTCAGCTTCTTTAAAGCTGTGGCCACCTGCAAAAAATGACAAACAAATACTTACAGAATATGAGCAAGATTGTCACAGTGATTCTGGGCTCAAAATTGGCAAGGGGACCTGAGCCCTGAGTCACACTGAAGAAACCATGATCGCTAATCGATTCTTTAATGTTGCACCATTTTGATTATGCACCTAATAAAAAAAAGAAAGCTGTGTTTTGTGTATATGTGTAGGACTGTGACCAAAGTCACTTTACCTGCTGCAGAATAGGCCTGATGATTTTGAGAGGCAGCGGGCTGAACTTGTTCTGTTTAAGGAAGTCATAGAGATTTTGCTCCAGCATCTCAAACACCAGGCAGGTGTGGCTGCGGTGCTGAAAGCACTCCAGAGCACGAACAACATTGTGTTCATCTGCATTCTCACTGCTCAAACGGGCCAGGATCTCCACCTGGGATTTTGGGACAATGAAGATAATAACTTAAGTCACATGGAAAAAAGATATCAGGATTCTTTTCTCCTAGGCTGAATTGCACTAATACATTTGCTTAACTCACTACATATAACACACAAATGCTCACCTCAATCTGTCCCTGGCGTGCATAGGATGGATGGTTCTTCAGTATTTTAACAGCCACCACTTCATTTGTGCCTCTCTTCCAACATTTCACCACCTGACCAAAGGTACCACGACCCAGAAACTCCAGGACCTCATAGCTGTTCTTCAGCGAGCATAAAACCTCGTGCTGAACTAACTGATAGTCACCATCTCCTGAACCATTTCTGGTCACTGTATCTCCTGCCACTGCCTCAGTACTACCATTACATCCAACTTCAGTACTGTTACCCATGGTTCCCATGCCGGTCACTCCATCAACTCTTTTGTGTTGAGCAGGCAGGGTCCCTTTGCCCCCTACCCTAACAGTGTCCGCATTGTTCCCAGTGCTGGTTTGCAACATGGCCACAGGGGGAGGAAGTGAAGATATAGCAGATACCTCCTCCACTATCTGCATGGTTCTAATACAGCTGTTCTCCTGCGGTTGTTGTCCACTTTCATCTGCCTTCTGCTCACATCTCTGGGTGGCACCTATGTCCGGCAGATTAATGTATCCCCCTCTCGCTTGTACTTGTGTGTTCCTGCCCTCTTTCTCTTCTGTAATTGTATAAGCGCGCCTTAGTGGCCCACAATCCAAGCCACCTCCTGATGGAGTTCCTCCACCGTCCCTACAAAGACCCACGAGCTGCGGGCCCTTCCTCTGGCAAAAAGACTCCTGATCGTGGATCCCAGCTGGACCCGCTCCTTGTCGCTTCCACCTCTCCTCTCTCTGTAATCCTGCCACCTGCAATGTCCACTCCTCTGTTTCTTCAAGGTGGTCTCCCTTGTACTGTCTTCCTGAATCAGCACCAGCTGAAGATGGGATAACGTTGTTGGGATAGGCAATACCGTAGTTGACTCCAATCACATAAGTCTTGGGTGGGGGTCGGTGCTGAAAGGCTCTGCTGGTGTTATTACGGTGGTGGGCTTCACCTATGTGTCTGCTGGTACCACTGATGCTGGATCCTAAGGCACTTGTTTGAGCTGAGTGCAGATGTGATGGATAAATCAAGACTTGTGAGGCCATACCTTAAAAAAGAAAATAATATAATATGTATCACTTAATAAAGTTATATCAAAGACAACAGACTTATACTTTTAGGTAATATGAATTGTCTGCATTAATACACAGCATGCTGAGATAGCCTATGCCAAAATTATGTGTACACAGAAATGAACTGGTTAAAATATGAAAAAAAAGCACCATTCATATCATAATGCCACTGACCAAGACCATTATCTAAATAAAGCAGTCATAAAAACTGCCAAAGTGAATACACACCTAAGCCACCATGTCACCATTACTAGAAAAGGGAACTGGTCTAATGTAATGGGAGATGGGGAAAGCCCGTTGCTTCGTCGGCCTGTCCCTGAGCAATACACTGAAGGGTCAGTTTCACACAAAGTAGAACCACAACGCAAGCAGTACCCCGGGTGAAATGATACACCATGAAGCATGACATGTGATCTGTAACTCAGTGACATTTTGACTAAGACCCACATTTGAGTTAATTAAATGCTTAAGAAAATGTGAAACTACACTGTGAGCTCTACTGTCTCTGCAAAGTTACAGTTTAACTTGCATAATGAAGTGACTGTTTACATACAGTATGCAAGTCATCTGACTTTAAATATTGTGAGATCTTGGAAAACCAATGTAGATGTCATGAAATTTACATCCAAAACAACCTACAAAAAGGCTCTTTATAATTCCAGTACAGTTTATATTTTAATATTAAGCACATCTTTTATGCTTTAAAAGCTCAACTACAAAACAAGTTGTTCTGGACAATGTCTAAATTGTGATGTTGTAATGATGTAATGTAATACACATTTCTCTAACTGTGGCCTAAAACTAAATAATGTAATTCCATGTGTCTTTTCCACTGCTTCATAAACTGGACAGTTTGTTAATAAACAATTTAAAACTTTATGAAATGCATTCCTTTACTTGCCACAAGTCATAACACTGTGATAACCACACTTCCTGAAAGTTTCCAAACAGAAGCATCGACTGTGCCTGACTGACTTTATTCTCAGACTCAGGTGAGTCCAGTTTTAAGACTTCATCGAATGCATTACACACATATTTATGCAACTGGCAGTCTTAAACACAAAATTTAGTTTAACAAGAAAGGCCTGTTGAGAGGTAAGGCCTTCCTGGTTACTTAAGTTGTCTCACACAGGCTCAGACAAGCAGAGGGGTGTGCCTCAGCTTCCTCACTTCTTAGGACTACTAAAAATTTGTAACAAACACACAACCACTTTTATGACTAAACTTTCATGAACCATGGAAACACTCATGTTGTGTGTTTACAGACTCCAAGCTTATTACAATGATATTAATGAATGTGCAACAAAGTGGTAACTACTACTGAACTAATTACTACATTTTGAAACTCTGCAACTTCAACACAGCAAACCGCATGGTGCAACTCTTTCAGCCAACAATGTATTGTAGAAAGATCATTTTCCTCTACTGATAAGTGAGGATCTTATTATTCACCTACCACAGTTGCAACTCTGATAATAAGTTGACGATGCAGCTTATTTGCAAGAAGGCAAAAGACCCACCACCATATGGCTGGTGTAGTGCCAACATTTCACCCAAGTCTGCCAAGGTGCCATACTCATCAGTCTTTGGAGGGACACTTGCACATACGCAGCTGTGATACCTCCTGTTCTATCCACATTGCCAAACTAGGTAGCCTGATATCTCACAGGGTGACAAGACTCGACTCTGAAATGGGGAGCTGTGACAGAAATACGTGTGTGTCCGTGTGTGTGTGTGCGTTAGTGGTGAGTTTCACAGTTGCAGAGGAAAACAGCTGTGCACACAATTTGTTCCTGATCAATCTAAGAGACAGCAAATGGGGTTGTGGTGTGTATTTATATGTGCGTGTGTTTGGGGGAAGGGCAACACCAGGCTAGACACCTGTTGAAACTTATGCTGTACGTGACAGACAATCAACAGCTAAACAATTGGTGCGTTATACTTTACGGATGATAACTTACTGAAAATTAGATTTAATAAACATAACGCTACATAATCGTACAGCGACTCAGGGGGTGCTTTCTTTTTTAATGCTCTAGCGTTATATCCATGTCTTTTTAAGCTGACGTAAACATATCTCACGAAATAGTTAAAGTTCCACCAAATGGAAACCTAAAAAACTGCACGTTATCCATAGACTGCTGGATAAATACTAAAAACGTCACCCTCATCTGCTCAAACTTATCAATTAGTTATCGTCCACTGCTAGCAGTAACGTTATCTGCCAAAGGGAACAAACTGAAGTTGGCTAGCTTAACAGTTAGCAAACTAGCCATCTCTGAGCAAAGTCCTTTCAACGTTAAAATTACACAAAATACAAACACCAACACAACGCAGAAAATGTATTTAACAGTCACTTTGATCGAATAATGTGACATACCTTCAGTAAGACCAGTAAATCGTATCACCCAGAGCGTCAAAGAACAGGCTAGCAACGAGGACTCGCACCACAGTCAAATCCTGCAACGATGCTGCTACTGCTGCTGCTGCCATCTTGTTCAACGACGAGGACACACCGAGCGACTTTTCGCACATTTGAAGCTCCAAATATCGCAAACAACTATCTGTTACGAAAGCCAGTCATGACCCATGGTTTCCACAGCCGTCTCCGCTTTCACCAAACGTTGCTCTCGTGTCTACTCAAGACGAGGAAGCTATGTTTCTAAACTTCAGCATGATAATACGCCTCGTTCCCCAACAGGAGATAGCTGCTGGCTGCTAACTGTTAGCTGTTGCTGCTGCTTCGGTAGCTTGTTGCTCCTCCGCCTGTGAGGAATGTTGGGAGGAGAGAGAGAGGAGAGGGGGAGGGAGAGAGATAGTAACATGGGGTTGTATTTGCATGTTATTATACAAGCTTTTAACTTCCACGTTTACTTTTACAATGTTATAGTAACGTTATATATGTTAACCTTATTTAATATTCCTTTATTTAGCGATATCCTTCAAAATACTTAAATCCAGTCGTGAATTGTAACTTAGTACATTAATTAAGTACAGCTTTAAGGTATTTAAATATTTCTATTTTATATTATTTCATGCAAAATACACAACTTCATAACACTTCACAACCTACCTAGCAGTATGCAAAGTAATTCATGTAATTATTGGATTCAAAACATAGCAGAAAAACTGTACATAAGATGTTAAAATAAGCTCCATCATTCTTAATGCAACATGTGGTGGACACATGAATGCATAAATAATTATAATTTGTAGTATTGTATTAGTACTTTTACTTTTGAGCAAATTCTTTTCCTTTTACTTGCACTTGCAACAGAGCATTTCTATACTGAGATTTTGCAACCAGTGCTTAAGTAAATGATCTGTGTACTTCACTAAGGTGTCATTTAGCTTTAGTGATTTTATTATTGTCTAGTTTCATTGGAAATGTGCTACATTAAATTACAGCATCAACTGAAGATCATCTGTGTAGCCTGGACTAGCTCTAAGACATTTATTTTATCTTATATTATGCTGTATGGATGCATATTTCTAAAATAAAAAAAAATAGAAAAGTAGGCTTTTCTTCAATACCATGTATTATAACTTAAACTTAGAAAGCAGGGGCACAGAAACAGCAGTGTATTACAACATAAGATAAACAAATCCTTAAGCAATAGTCATTGTAGGCCTCTACAACAAGTTAAAATATGTACATCTTTCTTCATCTTATCATGTTGTTGCCTCTTGCATTGTTGTAACTGTTATGTGATTATTTGCAGACATGTTGAAGCACATACACAAGCAACAAACAAATCCTTAAGACATTACACTGAGGCATACAGACAATATTACATGTACACAATGCTTTGGTTGTTGTATTATTACAGTTGTACCAGTTATGGTTAACCTGAGTTCTGGCTCCACCTGCCTTCTTATTTGTGTATTCCATGCAAACAGCTTAGAGAAAATAATAACCGCTCCTCTTTGCTGTTGTGTAAAGATCAGAATGGAACACAGTGCTACACTTATGATTAAGCCACAGCAAAATTATCTGTGAATGAGGGAGTGGTTATCTTATAACCCTACAAAGTCACCATTACTGTGATCTCTGTCAGTCAATTTAAAAATGTACACAACAACAACAAAAAGACTATAAAAGACATTGCTGTGTTGGACAAACAATACTTTATTGGCATGTTGGATGGACATTCAAAGACAAGTATCAGTGTAGCTCATGTGATCAGTCAATGTGTTATTCATTTGGGGAAACAGGCGACGTCATTCTGCCTAGAGTGAAGAAATGTTACAGCCACTTTAATTAATCTGTGGTAAGTTGAGAGTGTGTAAAATATGCAGTAGAAACCTTAGACCCAAAAGCAAAGTGTCTGTCAAAAGTAGATGTCCTACACATCTTATAAACCATTAGAAATGTTATAAATAAGTAAACTTAATTTAAAAAACTAAGTAGGAATTTAAAGGGCAACAGTTTGAGTTGGTCCGTAACGCCAGTCTTGTTTCCCTTCAGCACAATTTATTCTGCTCCGGTCAAGATCGTCTTCTCTGATTCACTGTGTGATATCTACTCTGTGCACAAACAGGGGATAGAAAAAGTCTTCACACCTTTTATGTGTCTGTTTCTGTGTGAAAGTTTAAAAAGTTACAACACCACTAGTTCACTGCTCATTTTTTGAATAACTTATGTATTGAATGATATTATTTAGACCCTGTTTGGCCTTTTTATGCCTATGAGCACTCAGGAAGACTTCAAGTCAAGTCAAAAGTCACCAAGCGTGACCAAGTGCTTCAACATTTTGGGAATTATGTTTATTGATTTTCTTTCTAAGGATTAGATAAGAGCGCCAACCACACTTTCATCTTACTGTAGCATTAAAGACTCGAAATGGCAAAACTAGTCTGGTCTTGTCTAAAGGTAAAATAGCAAATCTCAGCTGTCAATGGGCCAGAGGCAGGGTACACCCTGGAGAGTTTGCCAGTCTATCACAGGGCTGGCACTTGTAGACAAACAACCATTCACACTCATAATCACTCCTACAGGGCAATTTAGAGTCACAGATCAACCTAACTGTGCTAAACCACTGTGCCTGCCCTGAAATGGAGTAATTACTTATTACTACTTGTTTAATGAGTGACGTACAAATGCAGAAAAGGACTATGGTTAGAAAATGAAAAAACACTTCAAAAAGATGCTCATATTTTCTTAAGGTTGCTATCAACAAACCTCATGATGTTATAAAGTTGCTTCTACTGAGCATGCCTTGATGCATGAAAACAAATCTGAGGTATAATGGGTTTTAATTATAATACTATGCAGGAAATGAGCAGAAAATCCTTTGCTCTTGTTTTCTGTTTTCTAACTCTCATAAGCCGGGATAAGAGTTATTCTATACCAAGCCTAAGATACTTTTTTAAAAAAATATCAAAAGGTGTGAAGAGTCTTTTATCCACTGCCTCAGGATTTCTTGCAGTTGCAGTGTGAAAGTCAGCATGCAGTAATCTGTTGTTACTTTTCCTTGTGTGTGCTGTACAGTTGCCTAGCCATTCAACTAGTAGTTTAACTGTGTCAGTAGCACCGAGTTCAACATCTGTCAAGTAATGACAGTTACTTAATACTGGCCAGATGTTTTATTTATCAAATGCTTGTAAGAAATCAGTCCTTTCCAAAAAACACATAAGTGATGGGCATTTGGTTGTACTTCTATCAGAGTAAAAGCTCTTTTTTAGTGTTAGTGAGGAAATCATGTGTGGTGCCCTAACCAGTCAGGTGTTGACATTACTTGACATTCATACTGTGGGATGCTTGCCAATATGGGTAAACCATATAGTTTTCTTTGCACCCTGCACCAAATTTAGTCCTCAAAATAATTCAGTTTCTTTTAAAATGTTTTTTTAAGGATCAGTTCTATATTTTTGGTATATTATTATTGATAAGAAAGCAAGGAAGTCTTTTTTTCTCCAAAATGCAAACTTTTCAATTAACAAATTCAATGTCTTCAAGTTCCCAAGTTTTCTCCATCCAAGGAATGTGACCACGCTTCTGTGCCTGATCACCATCTCCTGACATGAATAGGACTCCTTTGTAGCTCTCCTAAATAGTGACAGAGAGTCAGCTTCTTAGTTTAGAACATTGAAATTATGCCTCCACAGGAGGCCCAAGTATGTTTGACTTTGAGAACTGTTTCAGAGTAAGGACTGATTTCCTACCTCTTGATTTTCTTATACACTTCTGTTCAAAAGATTAGGGTCACTTAAAAGTGTCCCTGTTTTCCAAGAATACACACAATTTCAGCTATGCTACCATGACACGCATTTTCCAATGATATAATTAGCCTTTTAAACTTGCATGAGCAAACACAATCTGCCACTGGAAAACAGGACTAAAGTTCGCTGATGATGGGCCTATTCCAGTTATAATTCATTTACAATATTAACAGTGTCTACACTGTATTTCTGATCAAGCTGCTGTTGTAAAAAGTGGCATTTCCAAGTGACCCCAAACTTTTAAAGTAGTGTATCTTAGAACCAATGGCTTTGTTAATTTTATAGTGAATATAGTTATATAGTCAGTCTTTTTTGTAGAATTATGTTTGTACTCTGCAAAGTATAGTATCCATTACACTAAGTCTTATTTTTGTATTTGTTCTAAAGCACAGCTATTATATTGGCTTGGGAATCAAACTATTCCAAATGACACCCACAAGTTTATGCAACATGACTACTGTGAGGTTACAATTATGAGGCCTGAGATTTATCAAATAAGCAACACTGTGAGTTTATGCAACTGAGATGGGAGCCAGGGTTTTTTTTGGTCATTTTGACGTGCAGGCTCTGAAGGGCTGGCTTTACACTCGGATTACAGATTCCTAATTTCTTTTGTCTAAACCTTAACCGTTACTAGTGAGGGGAAAATGCAAACCTACAGACCACTCACACTTACTCCACATTGTGGAGTTTACATCTCTGTGTCAGGACTCTCCCCTGCTGTGACTAATTTCTGGAGAATCTTTTGGTAGAATGGGGAAAAGACCAGCTTGTTGAAGTTGACGAGCCGACTAAAGCGAACAGCAAGTTCTTTCAGCTCCCTGCTGACTGGAGCCAGGCCACCTGGGAGAGGAGGAGGTGTCTTATGTTGACTGGACTCCAGGGAAGCCAGGAGGTATGCCTGAACCCTAGATTCTGACAGGAGGAGAGGAACTCTCTGTTATTGCCACACAAATTTGTAGATAAGCCAAAATCAACATACTGTTAGGCCGTGCTTCTAACCAGGTGTCAATGTTCTTACCCATCAGCTTGCGGATGGTGTTGTCCGGCTGGATGATGGCTGAGATTTGTCCTCTCAGAGTGTTCTTTCGATCAGAAGAGAAGGGAGTGTAGCCATGCTGGCATAGACACTCACTCAGCTCAACACACAGTTTTTCTCCAGTGGTTGCTAAGGCCTCTTCCACATTGAAACACCTAAGAAGCAAGAAGAAATTGTAGCAACAGTGTAGCAACAGAATTTCACTATGAGTTGTGAACCTTGTGTTATTATAAAGGTATTCTGCTGAACACATTAAGCAGACACACATGAGCATTCATTTGCGTTTGTACTTATGTCAACTTAATTTATATATTTCCAGTATTTACTCTCCTTAAGTACTGTACTTGTACAGTGCAGTCTAGAAGTCTTTCTACTGTACTTTACATACAGCCATTTCTCTGCAAGCCACATACTGTATGCCCCATTTAAAAGACACATTTATCTATTCTTTCAATTTGTGCATAATATGATCTACCAGGACATACCACAGTTTTCCACAATATTTCAAACTAATCCCAAAGTAGGACATTTTTTGGCTCATCAAAGCTCAAAGACTCAATCAAATGTCTGATTCAGGTCAGAGCCCTAGAGACAGAAGAGTTGTGACAGTGAGGGGTCAAAAACTGTAGAGGATCATGTGATAGCTTTGAATAGTTCCAAGATTATTCTGAGATCCATTGTTTTCTGTTAAAAAAAGCAGGACTTTGCAGCATGAATTACTTTTGAGGATTTATACAGCCATGCAGACTCATACTATGTGTTGTAAATCAACATATGATTGTACTGAATTAATAAATAACATTGACAATGCCTTTTGTCAGCTGTTATTACAATACATACACATTGAGACAACATGACATCCAGAACCTCAGTCAGTATAAAAACATTTTTATGGCAAGTAATTAATAAAAGCATTCAGTCCATTCTCACATATCTTAGCTAGTTAACTAATGTTTTTAATCTGTTATTGTGCTGGATAAGCTAAATGCTGTAAAACATAATAGCAGGATATTGACAAATCAAAAACATTCAACGTTCAACTTGCATGTCAAACCAGACCACCAGTCCTATAGGTTTGATGCACAATAAACTGAAAGATCCTACCAAAACTATTCAGTAGAGCTGGACAATATGTACAAAATATATCTATTTGCACTTACGGTGTATGCATGTCTGCAAGCATGACGCTGACTGTGTTTTTAAGCATCTCCATCAGGCCCGGCAGGCCTGAGATGGCCTCCCCTGTTGTAGTGTAAATGATGAGGAGCACAGAGGATAGAAGAACTAACCGATCAACCTCCTGTTGCATCTCCTGGAACCGAACCTGATCCATTAATACTGTCTATAGAGACATGAAGAAGAGGAATATAGTCTATGAGTGCAAACGCAAACACAAGAGATGAAACTTAAAAAAACTGAGGAGAGACAGTACACATTAAAGTACTAACAGAGAGACCAATCGACAGGCTACAGGACTGAGGTGTGTACCTCCGGAAAGGGGTCTGAGTCATGGTCCCACCTCAGCAGGCGTAGATAGGCATGATTATGAACATTAAGGGGGAGGAGTGAGGAAGGGTCAGATGAGGCAGCACTGGAACCATCCATCTTAGACTCGCTCATGCATTTCACTGTGTCCTCAAGCCACTTCTTAGTGTAGTCTAAGGCATCTGAGGGCAAAGAATCATGTTGTCACTCATCACCCCTCACAATGGAATCATGTTGCTCAGCATGTCATAACATCCACTTACCAAACAGTGATTTACATTTTAATAACAGAGCTGGATACATATAAAAGACAGTTGGTCAAATACAAACACTATTACTATTAAACATTACTATATTTGCACATTTGGATGCCCTATGCTCATACGCACCATGTACACCAGCATAAATAAGGCAGTAATTAAATTAATTTAATGGATCAAAACTTCCTTACTAGGTTGTTTGTCCAAAAATTCCTGAAACTTGTTTCTCTCATATTCAACAGACTGCTGCATCAGATGAGGTCTGATGCTGCTCAAGGCAAAGTTTGCCATGTCCACTTTCATCAGGTCCAGAACGGAGAATATTGCCCTGAAAGGAGTAGGACATGGACAAATGAAGGAAATTGATGAAATATACATGACAGCAATGAAACTGTAGCCTCTAAAAACAGTCTAAGCACCAGTTCAACTTTAAATACACTTCTCATTAAGACAGTATTAAGACTGGGGACTTGGGGCCCTGGAAAATGTAGAGCTAAAAATAGCCTCTCTCTTGTCTTTTCCCTTACTTGAGCAGAGGCACAATATCTGTGATCTCCTTTAGCTTATTGATGTCCTCGTCTCTGCAGGGGGCGCACAATGAGCCCATCATCCCAACAATGAACTGGGACAGTCGACCAATGTCAAGGGCTCCATTCTCAGCCTGCTGTTGGATTAGAGGCAGGTCCAAAACCTCGTTGATATGTGAACGCAGACGACCGTGGCCCGGGAGCAGGAAAGAGAGCAGAGACTGATGCAGGAAAGGAAAAACAAAATGACCGAAAGAAGAGATGGAATTGAATGTCCAAGCATAGTGAGGTCTCAATCCAGTCCCACTCCTTTCTACAGGATCTTATCTGAAGTGTGACGGTGGCAGCTACAAATAGACCTCAGATATGCAAAGAAGTACTGGACCCATATATTGTCTGATTAAAATAAAACCACATTCTTCACCTCTTTAATTTCAGCGAGGAGTTTGATGGCGTGTCCGTACGATGGTGGATCTTCCTTCAGCTGTGTTTCCAAACAATCCCAAAATGCTTTGTGCATGATCTCTTTCACTCTGCGCTCCAAACTGTACAGAGGCACGATGCACTGTTACTTTTACAGAAGCAAATTAACAGAGATAGATTAAAGCAACAGTTACAGTATCAAATCCATTTCTTACCTTCCTTCAGGAAGCTCTGCAGGTTTAACTTGGAAAGCCTGGTTGACCATTATTTCATGAGCCAAAGCCATATTGGTGACTCCTTTGGCTGTCTCCATCAGCTCCTCCACGGAGACAAATCTAGGAGGGCTGGCTGTGAGGGAGGTAAAAAAGATACACTTAACTCCAGGAGCCAGTAACCAGAAGTTTATTTTAGTTGAGGAAAAGTTACAGCCTGCTAATAAAACTGCATTCGAACTAAGTTTAAAAAGGAACGAGCTCAACTCTTTGTTGCTTTAGTGTTAATATAGTGAAGGTAGGCACATACAAAAGACAAGATAGTGATCCTGCTGTCTAGCTTTCAACAAAATACCTGTTCAGCATATCTGCTTTAAGACAAAGTCTCTATTCTTTCTCAACTATAATCCATCTTAAAACTGAGAAGTCATAATTTCCACAAATGTTTGTAATAATCAAGTTGAACATTTTGGAAAAGTCCAAGCAGGAACACAAGGGTAACAATGTTTTCAAATGATGTATCTCCACTGCCCATAGGCTCCAGCATTCCCACAACCCTTGAGAGGACAAGCGGTTTGGATAATGGATGAATATAGGGCACGCCTGAAAATGAGGGAGTGTGTCATTGGAATTAAGCTAGAACCTTCTATAAGCTTCTGTCAGCTGGAAGTAAGATCCAGTGTACCTTCTCTAGCTTTGGCAAATGCATAGAAAGTGTAGAAAACAGCTGTTGGGAACCTGTAACAATGTGGACTCAGAATAGAGCTCTAACTTTATATGGTATTTTATACTGTAGAACCCAAGTGCTTCCTCTGATATATGAAGTTTGTTTAAAAGTCCTGGGCAAGACCAGGTAATTTAGCTAGTTAGGGTATATTTAAAAATACCTGTCCAAGTATTTCACATTAATGACATAAATGAACCCTGTGCAAGTTTTTTTTATCTGTATTCTGGCAAAACACATTAAAAGCTAGGCTAGGAAAGCTAATGTGATGACTAGATCTCATGGACAAGACTTTATTTTTCAGACGGTATGTCATGAAAAACAGTTTCTTTCCCCAAGCCATCCGCCTGCTCAACTCTGAGCCATAAAACAAAATAATCTGGTTCAATCAATCAATACACTGTATATTCTATAATATTTAAATTGAAGGTATGCTACGGTGTATTAGTGTGCATAATGTAAATTATTGTGTATGTGTATATATGTTTAAGTATGTGTGTAATATATGTATATATGTATATGTACAAATGGACCTATGCAGATGCATAGGTGCTGGTCCATAGAAATATTCGATGGGGGTATATATATGTTTATATATTTATGTATGTATATAAGTATGTATAGGCACACAAAGGGTACGTGCAGATGTATGTGTATATGTACTGTCCTTGACTTCTACTTGTTTGTCTCATTGTGTAAAAGGAAGCAGGTACATCAGCGCATTTCAT
>OMLM01004073.1:36881-53330 GCA_900302695.1 Helostoma temminkii | reverse complement strand
GTTTTTTTTATCTGTATTCTGGCAAAACACATTAAAAGCTTAAACTGAGGCTAGGAAAGCTAATGTGATGACTAGATCTCATGGACAAGACTTTATTTTTCAGACGGTATGTCATGCACTGTATGTGCATTGGCTGCCTGATATGGTAGGTTCAAAGTGTGAATATTTCAGGGCTGTACACCACAGGAAAGAGACACCACAAAACGTATATTTTCCTCTGTGGAACATACTCAGAAGTGAAATTCAGCTGCCTCACCAACATTGCAAAGTGGTTTGCTTTTCATTGTACATGTTGCCACGACATTATAGCTGCTCTTATTGTAGTGAAAGCGACTAGACTAGATGAGCACTAAAGGAGCTGTGTTGTGAAAGTTTTAAGGCAGTCACACAGAGTCACAAGAAGCATTTGTTTGGGCCTGAAGGAACGTGCATGAGAGGCTTTTATTTTCACTCAGTGGAACATTCATGTTTTGTCCCCTCTTTACAAAAAGAAGGCTTTGTGTTTGTGTTACTAAAGAACTGATCTTTAACCTTTATTAGGTTTTTCAGGATCACTATGATCACATTTATACACATTTTCACCAGGAAGCTGCACATTACAACCACAGATTAACCTGTGGCCACTGATCAGCTCCACAGGAGCAGCTGAGGTTAAGGGACTTGGTCAACTATTTTTCTCCTGGGAGGCACTCGCACATTTAGAAGGTCCTCCCTCTGCTTATGATCTACTTTTGTAAGTGTCCGATCACTGAATAAGGTCACACATCAGCACATGCAGAAGAGCACAAGCTATAATTTCTGTTCCAAATGGTGGAAATTTAATGTTTAATGTTTTTACTTACTACACAACTAGTTAAAGACTTCCTCACCTTGTGGAGTGCTCCCTCTGTGTGGGCTCGGAGTGTTTGCCCGGACCCGTTTCCTCACCGTTTCCTCAGCAGCATCTTGTGCTCTCTCTTCCTTCGACTCCTTATCTTCTCCACCCTCAGGTTGGCCTGGCTCCTTCGGCATACCACTGGCTGCAGTGTAACAGAAGACTGGTTAACGCAGCAGTCTGTGGTGACTTCCCAAATGCTACCAGTCTGTTAAACACTGGTGAATGCCATGAACATTGTATGTGTCAGCTGTGTCATTTTCTAGCAGGACATGCAGTATTGGTAAAACACTGTTTCGATGTGATCCGGTTTGATAATACAGTAAAAACAGAAGGGATGCGGGTTTGTTGTTATGATCTACAGATGATGACATCACCTAGACCAGTAGGGGAGGGGAGAGGAGACAGTGTGCCAGTGCGATGCTAAGACTGAGCTGGTGAACACGACAGAGGTAAACAGAATGAAGCCTCATGGTAGTGTCTTCACAGCCTCGCCTGTGGTGAAGTTACTAACCTTGTAGCGGCAGCTCCGAGGAAAGAGAGGTGTTAGCTGCACAGCTCAACGTCTGTAACGTTAGCTTTGCTCAGCGTGGACACGACTCCCTGTCAACAACAACAAACACCGCCTTATGACACAGCGACTCCCTCATAAGCCGGTCATAGCAGAATTTACACAGTCACACATGTATTCACAACTTCACCGCGGACAGACACCGTCTTCAACAAAAGAAAGACATTATTTCCTCCTTTTAAATTTCGGCTTATTTACGTCGTAGCCCTGGCGGATGGTTTGCCGCTAATGAGGGGACTCTTCCTGATTCGGGTGGGGCTACTGTGACGTAACAGCCGAGCCTCCTCCTCCTCCTGATAACAGCAACTGGTAGAAAGACATGTAACCTCCCTCCACCTCTCTCTCTCTCTCTCACACACACAAAACTGCTACCATACCTGTGTAAGTTCCTCAGAGTATATCATAACATACAATATAGTTATAGACTATTTCCTTAACTCATCATCATAGGTAATTGCCTGTGCAACTTCACACTTTGATCAGTGAACTACACTTAGAAACAAATCCTTTCCCTGAGCCCAGGCTAAGCATTTGACTTGTAGTGTATTTGAACAAATTCCCTCAATGTTTGTTTTGAAGCAGGAAGTTAATATCACTTATAAAAATGTTGGACTTGGTTGAGACCTATTTGGTCATTTGGTGAGTTCAGGGGCCAAGTCCGAGAAGAGAAGTGAAAAATAGACATAAGTCCGTATTTGGACTCAGGAACTACAGCCCTGATAAAGTTATAAATTTCATTTAATTGTCACCAAATTTGTCAACAAAAGTCTAGATCACACTGATTGCAAACTACAGTCACAAGAAGTACAAATATTTAACACAATATTTAAAAAACACAAGATAATTTCCATATGTTTATTTAACATACTCATTAAACATACAAAGTGATGGTGGAAAAAGTAATGGTTTTAATAAGTATTTGTGTCTGTTCCCTTGCTGTTTTGCATTAATTGTTGTCATGGAGAATTATTGATATGGTACAGAAATATAATATTTATCTTTATGATTTTCTGCACATTATTCCTTTAGTGTGCCTTTGTAAAGATTATTACACCCCATTTGTCATGTGTGGAGCCACAGTACATCACTGACACCTGAAGGCAGTCACTCTGGCTGGATACCATTTGCTCCCAATCAGGACTCTTCCTGGAAGTCGGCAGAATGTAGTCACTGACTTGTTTCTTTTGATCTGCTGTATATTTCCATTTCGACTCATTCTTAGTCTTTCATAGAGCCTGAGCAGATAAAGAACCAAGGGAACGAACGCCCAGCGTCAGACTGTCAGAGGGTTTGTTCTGTTTGCAAACGTATAGGCTGAAGATTTCAGTAATCTCTAATCATTGCTCTTTGTTCATTTTTTTACATTATCCATTATTCCATTAAACATGTTTAGTCATACTGAAGAACTGCAGCAAATGCTTTTAAAATTTCCAAAATTGTCACATCCATAAAACCCATACAAGCTCAGTCACAGAAATACTTTATATTTAAGAGAAACATGGCTATGGATATGCACATATTTTATTTATTTTGAGCAATGGCAAAGCAAATACACTCATACAACTGCAATATGCTGTATGTATTTTTCCAGCATGTATCTTACAATCTTTTGAAAACTGACTTCCAAGACATTAGAACCCCAAACTTTACTGGCTTCACAAATCTACAGCACGCTAACTGCAGAGTCACCGAAGTACTGGTTGAATATCTCTGGGTGGGCCTGGTAAAACTGTCGGAGCAGGCGCTTTCTCTCCTTTTCTGAGATCTTAGCATTGAGGTGGATGCTGTTTAGCAGAGCCCATAGCTCCCGGTTGGTGGTCTCCTTAGTTGAGTCGGTGTAAGTCCTGCTGGATACCTGCTGACTGAACGTTGAGCCTGAAGGACAGAAAAAATTGATACAGAGAGAACTCAAGATAACATTAAGTTGGCACAGGTTTTACACTGGATGCCCTTCCAATTCCAGGAGAAGCTGGGTCATGAACCACCAACCACTGGGGTTGAGGGGTGACCGCTAAACCAGTTGCCCCACAGCCACCCCCAAGACAACATTAAATGTTAAGATGCCATGTTCCTGAACTTTCCATTAACCCAGTAAAGGAGCAACAGCAATCTAGTCACCTTAAGGCCACATACGGGCAGCTGAAAAAACATGGAGACAGCACTGATGTAGTATGACCTCACAAAGTTGTTATGGTTACGCATCCAAACGTTTTAGACCATTGCCATACGAATGGTGTAAAATGTGTTAGTTTTAATACATTTGAAATCTCTGAAGTCTGCTGTCTGATAGTCTGCGTGTAAATTTATAACCATTTGATTGTAACTTTGCACTTTAGCCAACTGTGACAGACTCTTACAGAGGAGGCTTTTAAAAAACCCACTTGCCGTACTAAAATATTCAGCAACAAAGATGCCATGCCAAGAAAAATATAGCATGCTGAATAAATTTGTGCTCTTCTCCTTTGGTAATTCCAGACATTTGGAAACAGTACAGTATTTAGTTATAAATTATTACAGAAGGAAATGAAACAGTTTGTAGACATCTGCAACTAGACACATGGTGGTATTTCAATGAACTGAGAAATACGAGTACTTTCAAAACACCAAATACCACGGAAATGGTGGGTTATCAGATATCAGTTAGAACTTAAATAATACTCATCTCCAAATAATCTGTGAAATCCCATATGGCTGAGTGGATCCAAAACCTCAAGGGCAGATATGACATTTTAGTTTATCTCTTAGCTGTTCCAGGTAATAAAGGTGTCATGGGGATATGAATTAGAGCTTGTTGTGAAAGGTGGTGTTGATTTTAAGTGAATACCACATCTGTCTTGGAGTAAAATCTGCAGCGATACAGCAACAGCTACAACCCAGTCAGATGGCAGGATTCTACAGTACCATGCCCAGACACATGGCTTTTAACTACATTCTTGAAGTTCATCTGTTTTTATCTAAATGTTTTGTGTTGGACACTGCTGCTGGTTTACTACTCAGTCATTTACCAGTCACATCCGGCAACTTCCCTTGCACGAGGCTGGCCAGCTTGTCGCTCACTCCTTTGTGCAGAGCCCCTGGTATCTGGAGCAAACGGAATAAATTATTGGTGGCAGATGATTTAAAGGCAGAAAATGGTTTAACGATTACAACTGCGTTTGGAAAATTGGCCTTGTCTTTTCTATTCAAGCTCCCTTTTATCTTTTTCACTGAAGCCCTCACACACAATGTCAGTGCCAGCAATTTATAAACTATATTTTGCAACTCAATTTGAGCATTTTGTTTACGCAACAGTGAGTTACAGCACCACAATGTCAAGCGCCAATGATGCAGCTCAAACAAACACAGCTACAAATCATTCAATCTGTTGATAAACTGTCAGGGTCAGACTCTGGGTTGCAGTATGAAGAAGAGCTTTACTCAGGTAATGAAGATATTTATATTTGATTTTAAGTATATTTTAATTGTTACACATTTGGGTAATGGGCTGTGAATACACAGAAAAAAACCCTAAACAACAGGTTTCACTTAACTCAGAACAAGTTGATCTAATTACCGAGTTGGATAAACTTAACTGAGTTATGTTCAACATATTTGACTCAGTGCAACCTGTTGTTTAGGGTTCATTCTTTTGAGTAACTATATCTGCTTTCACACATGCACTGGCTTTCCAGACTTTACTCAGGTGAGCTGCATGTGTGAACGCGAGTTGACTCGCACGGACATTACCCAGACTTTACCCTGGCAGCCCCCTAGTGCAAGTGTCTGCTTGATGTCTGTGTGAGCCTGGGTGTGAACACAACTGGTAATTACAGCACAGGTGTGGGCGATTCCTGTTAGTAGACCTGCTCAGCACAACACTAGAAGATATAGGAAATATTTATCATGTTTTCTCCTGTTGTATCGCACTTCTCTCCTTCAGGAAACCAGGTTATAAACATTACGTATTGTTTCTACTCATGTGATTGGCTCTGCTTTGATGCTGTAAACAGCTGATTTCTACTGTGAACCATTTATGTCACATTGTGTCTCCTGCACTCTCAACACAGAGACCTTCCTTCACCAAAATTAAATGGACCATTTTGCCTGATGCGTGAATGCATTTCAAAATGGAGTATGTTCGGGTTAGTGATGCATGTGTGAAAAAGCACCTCAGAGTAAAGTCTGCACCTCAACACCCAGAGTGCATGTGTGAAGAGGGCTCAAATGTTTACGAGTAGAGAGGGTTTAATTAAAAAAATGCTATTTGTTGCATTATGGGAAATGTAGAATTCAGAATTCAGAAATCTGTCCCTTGTGTGTCCCCCAACTGTATGGAAGTCCAATGCTAAATGACTGCAGAACCTATTTAAAAAGGAAACTACATTGTTTTGTAAGCTGAGTCCAAGGAAAGAGAGGCACAATGAGGATTCCCCTAGAAGTGTAGAAAATATCAATGCACTTAGGTATATTATATATAGATATTTATAGATAATTAATAATTTAATTTGTAGCAAGTGCTGTGTATGAAATTACACATATGGTTGTGGGTTATTTATACCATGAAAGTTTTCCTAAAATTAGATATTAAAAAAAAAAAAATCCGATACACAGCTTTGCCCACATTATCTTGATATAATACATAATATATTGAATCGTCACCCTCATATTGTGATTGTATATTATAATTTTGCAGATTCTTTGCAATACACAGGCCTACATTCCCCTACCTTGAAGATTTCTTCTACGTTGCTGAGCATGAAGACCACTATCAGGTCCTCCTTCTCTTTTGAAAGAGCCTTGCTGTGGACAACTGCTCTGGAGAAAGACCTCTTCACTGCCAGTCTGTTCTCCATCTGCAAATTCAATCAATACATCTTCAGCGTCACATGAAAAAAAAAAGTGGTGGTAGTGCCCTTTTATATGCTCTCTCTTTTCTATGTTGAAACAGAACACTGCTTCAGACATTTAGTGTTTAGAAATTCTTTCACTAGACACTGACTAGTGACAGGCTTTGTGTCTCTCACCTCCTTGTCCAGTTTTATTTCTTGTGGATTAGCTGCCAGAGACATGAATGTCAACAGCCTGCGCAGTTCCTCTCTGCAGCTGCGTGGCAGCAGCTTCAGGCAGAGCTGCAGGGCCTCGAGAGCGGTGCCTAACTTAGCATTCACTGAGAGGGCAAGAGAGGAAACATACAAGAGGAAACACAATGATAAGTGATACTGGGGTCACAATGAAGTGGAAAAGTTTAAAGGAAAAGGTTGGTTATGACTCCTGGTTCACTGACCCCTGGATAATGTGAATCTGAGAAATAGCAGTTCCTACCCAGTAGATCAGTGATTGCTGTGTAGATGTCAGTCATGTGCTGGGGCAGCAGTGGAGGTCTGTCTGCATGACTGTAGTGTTTGACCAGAGTCCCATACAGAAGCAGCTTACACTGAACCAAACCACTTTGGGAGAAATGAGGCTGCTCAACACTATTGTGGCCTGGAGTGGACACGGAAACCAGAGACTGTGCTGGAGTCAGAAATACAGAAGTGGGAATTAGCATTGTGCATATTAGTTAATATAAACAAAAGTTGTGTGAAATGCATGTATTTTTATTTTGTAAGGAAGGTAAATATTTTCAGGCATCAAATCATGATGCTACCAGCTGGGACTGGGTCACAGGTCTGCTGATTCTGAGGGAAACAGTGAGGTAGCTCGCGGCTCAGCTCCACCACTGGCTGATCAGGGAGAAAGTCCAAGCAGTCCAGAGCTGCACAGAGCCACTCATCATCTCTAGGGACCAATCCAAAACACACATTAAAAAACGTTTGCTAGATAAAATTAACACACATCATTAATATCAAATTAGTTATGAACATAGTCTTAACCTAAAAGTTAGCCTGACGTTTAATTTTGGGTGATACACTTGGTCACATTTTTATATCAGTATAAAGTATAGTATGTATCAGATGAATGATAGAAGTCTGTGGGCTAAATATTTAGCTACTGTTAGCAGAAACAAGGAAACAGTTAGCCTGACTGTGTCCAAAGGCAACAAGACTGGTCTAATTATTTCTTTAGTGCTCACTATATATTATTATATATTTTATATTTTATTGGAAGTTGTGGTTTAACACAAGGCTAATTACGGGACACATTCAAGCTTGCTAGTTTCCAGTTGTTGTGCTAAGCTAAGCTAACTATCTGTTAGCTGTAACTTTATATTTACAATACAGACATGGGTGGTATCAATTGTTCGCAAGTAGGAGAATTAAAAAGAAGAAGCCTGTTTTTGTGTAACTTCTTAATATTTTGAATATTTAAAATAACGAGGCAGATTTACAACTACATTCCGATATTTTCACACTTTCTAATAAAGTGTACAAGTGTAAATAATAACAACCCTGAAGGACACAACACAAAACGTGCAGTCACGTATGTCATGTAGTGCCTCAGTATTGCATCTCTGAGCATTAATACGTGTGAAGTAAGATTGACTCAACAGCCAAAACAACTAATGCTTTTCAAAGCCAATCATACTGAGTGTCCCTGAAAGCCCTGAGGATCTGTCTGTCCAGGTGGTTGCTGCTGTAAGTCAGGTCGTGGTTCTGTGATGGAAGGGGAGACGATGGGGTCTGGCTGCACTGAAGTATCCCCTCCAGGAGGGGGAGGTCCACCAGGTTTAGCAACCTGAGCAAAGTCTGCTCCTGCCACAACTCATCTATCACTGAAGTAGAGCAAAACGAACCAATTATAACAACATAATGTACAATTCTATAGTTTAATCCAGAGAAAGCAAACATCTTTCTCTGCTCACTTTGTTAGTGTAATATCTGCACTAGCCTATAATCTACACCGGAACTTAAGAGCAAACATAAGTGGCAAAGGTGATGATACACACATGATGACACAACTGACTTACATGACTGTGGCACAGCAGGGTCAGTCTGCACTCTGCTGGGACTAACGCTCAGTCTGTCCTCCACAGGCTCCACTGACAGTCTGCCAATCACATGAGTGTCCAGCTGGTTTGCTTTTGTGGTTGCCTGAGTGAATCTGACAGGAGAGGACATGTGAACATGTCTGATGCTTGTGCCTGAAAAGCAAAGCACCACAGCTGACAGCTCATGTTGGTGAGAATTTGAGAATAATACTACACCTAAAACCAAAGGTCATGTGTAGCAATATACTGAAAGGAATATGGAATATTTTGTATTGGACAGAATTACTTGCACAACTGGTAACTTACTGTATGAGATGTGTGTATGGGCAGAAATATGTGTCAGCAGAAAACAAATTTAAATAATTTTGAATTGAATTTGAAATATAGAACTTAATTTGAACTGCTCGACATGAATAATTGCATTGGTAAATGTGCTACTTACCTGTCTGAAGGAGAACTGCAAAAAAGTTTCTGGATCCCATTCACAAGCAAAACTCTCTCCAGCTCGTCAGCTGAGGGCACGTGAACATTTACAAACCTGTATGTGTTCACGACACATGCGGATAAAGAGAAACTGACACTGTAGTGGGAGTAAACATAAACCAAACGTGCTACTTTGTGTATGTTACCTGTACAGAGCACTCCTGCTGTCCTGAAACTCATCCTGCTTCTTATCTTTCCCAAACACTTTGGTTCCCACTGACTCAAACACACTGCAGTCCAGCAGCGCCTGGCACACACACACCACTTTGTCCCTTGACATGTTCGCACCTGGAGTTTTTAATCAAACAGAGGGTTTGGATGGCAACTTGTATAGCTTTAGGTTCATAAATCAGAGTAATGAGAAGATAATATGGGACAATTAAATGTCTCAGACAAAAAAAATCCATCTGATTTTTTTGATGGAGAAAATAATAGAGTGCTACAGTTAAAGCTCCGGACCTTTAACACTGTTAATATATTCTTCCACCACATCAACAGCCTCTGAGCCGAGGAAACAGTCACTGTGGCTCTTGAGGTGGACTCGTCTACGCTTCACAGTCACAGAAGACCTGAGGTGGGAGATCAGGCCACTCCACATGGATGAAGACTGGACTGATTTACTGGTCACTCCATGGGCTGAGGGAAAATCACAGAAATGTCATCCAAGAATTTTAGGCACTGTGAGGCATGTGAAAATCTGTATCCACTTTTCACTTCTGTGCCACAACTATAACGATTACATTAATGTCTTGTCATTGCTGCTCTGCATGAAAGCAAATTCTGAGCTCCAGGAACGGGCCTCCTTGAGCTGCAGAAATCACAGCACCTTGTTCAATCGCGTATTTTTTTAATTTACCTTGAGGACGCACACACAATTTCTCTGCAAGGTTCAACGCCGCAGCTCTTTCCTTTATTGAAGCCATGTTGACCGAACAATGGGGAAACAGCCAAGAAAACCTTTGGTGATGATACAGGTTAACAAGGAGGAAGAGGCACGTCCAAGCAGAAGCCCCTTTTGAAAAGCTGCAATATTACATTTGTACCTCTAGATGGCACCAATCGCTCAGTCCACTTCTCTGTCACAGGTGTTTAATTCTGTGCCTGACTTCTTTTTGTACTTACTGTTAAGTCCCGAAGTGATTGACGTGAGTTCATAGCAACCCAAATGCTGAAGCATACTAAAACATTCACCGAAAAGAAATAACACAGCTATGAATTCACAGCCAGTCCAGTGCTGCCTTTAAGTGCTTAAGGATTTATTTTGCTTTGTAGCTTTTTTTTAGAGGCAGGCAGATGTGGCGCGTTCTTGTTGCAAGGGATGCAGCAAAACCTTATAACAAAATCAAAACCTTACAACAGAAGATTTTTATTCTGTAATAGTGTTGCTGTGTATTTCTGTATATTTACACTTTTTTTTAATGCAACAAAATTTATAAATGCTGGATTAATGAATACAACGTAGGCTATGCTTTTAATTTATGGTGTAGTTTTCAGTACATTGGCACTGCACTAATAAACAATGGCAACATTTGTATTTGTACTTTTTGTACAAATAATTGAATAATTTTCTGTATGTTCTCCCTGCCATCAGCTGGACTCACCGTCAGTCTGTGAACACAACTTCATCTTCCTGCCTCACTTCCTCAGTCTGGACGCACGAGGCGCTTTTGGGAGCCATTTTGTGTGGAGGTTGGTCGCTAAATCCTTTTCTAGTTTGGCTAATGTAATATATGCTATGCCCCAAAACACAGTTTTAGGGTGAAAAAGCGTCAAACATGTTCCCTTCAGCAAATTATTTTCAGGAGAAAATATTTTTTAAAAATTCTAACTTAATTTGCTAATTTTAGGTTTATGGAGGCAAGTTGCTGGCTCAGGTTGGCTACCAGTACCTGTCCAGCTAGCTTTTCATTTAGCTAGGATATATTTTTGATAATTAACTTTTCATTAATTGCATAAGTCATATTTTTTGTTGAATTAGCTAATTAAATTCAAAGTGAAGAGTCTATATTATTAAGAAAGTATCACTTATGAACCACTTCAAAGCAGTTAAATATGCATAACTTAAAATGAGTTAATCAACATAGTAGCATATGCTATGTTGCATATGCTAACAGTAAATAGATCATTTACTAGATAATACTATATTAAAAAGTCAACTGACCTAAATAGACAAAAACCCACAATAATTATGCTCCATTATATTACAAGTCTCCAGTGTGTTGTTTGTTACAACCTTTTTCTTTGCAAACATTTTTATTTGTCACAGGACAAGTACAGGTGTTACTAATAATATTAACTATGGCTTGTTCTTCTATGTTGACCTAGTAATGCATGAGATTGAGCCAGCATTCACAATACCACTACCCAGAAACTGAAGAATTTATTTATTTTGAAATAGGTTTATATCTTACAGTTGTAAGTTACTTTTTATACTGGGGCTCTGCAAAAATCAAAACAGCCTATAGTTGTACACAGTTACACTAGAATTGCAGTAGTTTAGTACTGCATTGCTGTACAGAGCCTTGGTCCAGATTTCTTTCTAGTGCGTTACAGCAGTTGCAAACATAACTCAGCTAATGGTAATATAAAGAAACAGTCCCATTAAATGAATGGCAGATCTTTTAATTTGTCTTTTCATGGCTTAGAGATGGTGCTTAATACCTGCTCAGCTGAATCACAGGAGAAGCAAATAAAGACATTGTGGTTTACTCCCTCAGTTAAAGCCTCATACACATTCACACTGTACTCATAAGATGCACATCACTTTGACACACTTACACACGCTTGCACATCACCTCCCTCCTCAGCCTGGGGTCACAGTGTCATTTTATGATAGTAGCCAATTCTAGCAGGGATCATTTAATTCTCCAACATGATTGATACCACCGCAGGTTAAATGGGAGAAAAAAGGTCTGTTCTATTAAGAGATCAGTGGCTAGTGGAGACCTCCCACTTAAATAGTCATATTTTCCAGAAGGTGTGTGTTTGCGCTTATGCAGTGTGTGTGTCAGTTTCTTGGTTATGTTGAGGGGACAGAAACTGTTGGAGAAGACCATTCACAGGTCAAATTAAATAACCTAGATAATTTTAAAAGCATTGACAGCACAATTTGTCCATTCGGTGTTATTGCTTTGACCCCTGTTAGTGTCAATGGACTGGTTCATTTTAACCTAGATGGCTTATCAAGGTGTTATCTTTACACTGCAATGGACATGGTGTAGAACAAAGAAAGAAAAAACCTTAATGGTCATTTCAAAGCCATTAGGTTAGATTGTAGTGATTGAGAAACACTATGAGATTTTAATGTGCTAGCCTGTTATTTCTAATAAAATCATTTAGCGGTAAAAATTGCAGATGAGGAGGTAATTATAAGCTTATACATGGACAGGCAGAGTGTTACTGCTCATTAAACAGTCTATTCTATTAACCTTCTTCAACAAAGTGTTTTTTTCTTTTTCTTTTTTGATTAACAGGCAGCAAAGTCCAGTGGGACCTTGGTCTGCCCTCAAACAGCCCAATGGATCTCAATGCAGACTCTGGGACTCTTCCCACCCACAGCACAGTAAGTTATGACTTCTGGCAGTGGAAAACAAAGCAAATACGATTCATCAACTGTTTTGTTTACATGTTATAAAGTTAGATTAAAATGCAAAAAATTCAATAAATCATTATTAGGTGTTGTACTCTCAGTTCTCACTCTCAGTACTCTCAATATTTTTCTATAACTATGACTCTCTTGGCATACAGTGCATTTTCTCTTATCATGCCAAAACAATGTATTTTTTGTGGGTTAGGTAAGTATGTTAGCAGCTAGGTTACAAGTCTTCTCTTCCTCTTATTCAGGTAGAAGGACCTGCAGGGGAGCAGGAGCTGTCTCTGTCCAGCACCACCTGTGAACCAGAATGTGGAGGCACCATCTTACTACAGTTACTGGAATTTAAAACGCATCTACTTGAGGCTGTAGAGGAGCTGCATATTCGAAGGGTATAGTAGAAATTAGAGCTCTCTGTGTGTGGTAATATATATTGATACAGTTTTTTAAATAAAATTAAACTTTTCAACACGCTTGTGCCTGTTGCACAGGCTGATAAACAGCAGGTATACAGCTTACTTATGCATGGTATTTTGAAATCACAATCTTGAGTAGTGGTCCTAAAATTTAGTTTTTACTCACATTAAAAAAATTTAGTGTATATATGTGGCAGCTCATCACTGGTTGTGTATTTCTGCTGATTATGACCACTTGAATCAAAAGTGGTTTTGGTTCAGCTGGTCTTGAGATTCAAGGTAATCAAATTTGTCAGTAATTTACAGGAAAAAATTTAATTAGTTTAAATAAATAAACTTTTGATAAATAAATAAATTAACTAAATCAACACATTAACAAAATTTTGTATATAGAAATTTGTTTTTTCAGAATTTCAACCTGTCAGTCAACTCTGGACTATGAACATTTATTTTCAGCTTGTCAGAGTTTGACTTGAGAATGGCATGGGAATAAATGTACTGTATTTACTCAGATGTGATCATGCACTGAATGTTAACTGAGGCTTGACTGTAAAAGGGATGACAAAATGTGTCCATTGTTTTCCAGCATCGATTCCTTCCTGTGTTGCTTAGTGTCACATCATTATTTACTGAGTAGAACTTGGACATTAATGGCTCTCTCTTTGGCTGAAAAGCAGGGTAATTTCACGGAAATACTAAGGGAACTGTGAGTGTCCCTAGAGGAAGCCAGCTGCCCCTTTGGCTATCTGGATAGGAGCCATCTGAGTTTGCTACACATTGCATCAAAATGAGGGTGATACAAGTCATTTGGCCCATAACCAATAAATAGAAAGTAAATATGTTTGTAAAAGTAAATAATGCTTTGCACCCCCCAGCAAGTAGTTTGAAACTGGCAGTACATCCTGAGTGTGCTTAAAGGTTAAGGGAGCAAATGGGATGTTGGTTGTTTGTTGCCATATAGTTTTTATTGTTATAGTCATGTTAACTGGGATAAGATCATAAGATGATATATCAATCTGAGCCTCCTGAGGCACTGCTGTTATCAAAGTAGCACTTTGTAGTGGTTCACTGGGTGGAGGGGTTAAGAAGCAAGAGGATGTCATGATGGTCCCGGACATTCTTGAGCAGGTCAAATTCCAATGTTTTTTTGTGTTGTTTTTTTTTAAATACAGTGCAATTCACTGGTTTAGTTGTTCAGAAAGTGAGTGAGTGAAATACATATATTGGAGAAGATGTTACGTGTGAAACAAATACTTACTAATCAGTCTAAGTGAGATAGAAATTTTGACAAAAACAATGTGACTTAGAAAACTGAGAATTAACTGTGTCTTGCTTCCTCCAAGTATGCTATCAAATACACCATCACATTTTTATGCTCAGATACAAAGTTTTTTCTTTTTTTAATGTCCCAGAAAAGGCATTGATTCAGAACAGCAATAAAATTGTAAAGAGATGAAAAGCCATGACAAATGTGTGATGTTAACATCTTAAAATTTCACATTATAAGTAAAAAAAATATTTTGAGATGTTATTAAACAAAGTATAAATTACAGCTTTTAGTAATAATAAGGCTTTCTTGTGAGTTTTAAACACATACACTCAGTAATTATTCACCAGTGGAAAAATTACAGCTTTATCTTTTGTGCACTCCTTTTTTGTGCCATGGTGGTAGCATAGTTTAATAAGAACTTATAAAATAAACTTAGAGAGTTGACCAGCTCCCACGTGAACATAAAAACTGCTGTGGATATAGTGAGCAAATGACTTTTACCTGCCTTCTCTGGGGGAACAGGGAGGATAGGGATGGCTTTCCATAAATATCACCTCCCCTCTAATGTTCCTCTTTCTTTGGGTGCTTCTCCAACAGATACGGAGGAATGCACCAGGGAATTTTACCGCAGTTTGCAGTTTTGGCAAAGAGAGTTATTTGCTCTCAGGATGAAAGAGATAATGGTCTTTCAGTCTGTATCATGTCTGCTAAGTTCACACTGTACCAGTTATTGCCACATGTAAATGTGCTGTCTTGACTCCAGCCTGCCTGTATTTGTGAACGTGAAATATTGCTTAAACAAATGCTGGCCGTTGATAAGTATCAGCTTTGTGTAAATGGTCTTTCCATGTTTCAGGATGCTGAGACACGCTTTGAGGATCAGCTCAGCCAACTGGTGTTGGAGAAACAGGAGCTGGAGTGGGAGAAGGTTTACTTTTTTAATATCTATACTTGCTTCTGTAAATATGTGAAATTCCATGGGTGCAGAATTTTGCTTAACAAACTTTTCCTGTATGGTAGGAATCCCTACAACAGCAAATTGAAACTTTGGCAAACCAGCACACAGAGTCGCTGACCAATATTAAGAAGCAGGTGTGTTTTCATGGTTACATTTTCTAACTAAATAAAACTTCAAACAGTGAATTAAAACGTGTTCTCTTCTCAAGTTTCAGGCCAAAATTAGAAACACTGAAGAGGAGAAGGTACTTTAGTGGAGTAGCATGTTCATTTATTATATTTGCACTCTCTTTACACTTTGGATAGATTATTTTGTGCTGTACTTTGTTGCATTTCTGATATTTACAATAATAATAATATATTTCAGTGGAAACACCAGGTCAGTGCTGAGTTAAAAGATAAGGAGATTAACAACTTAAAAGAAGAGCTGAAGTCGCTACAGGTACTGAGATGTACTCACACACTCAGCCTCTTCTCTCTGTCTCACACACACATACACACACAACAGCACTCCCACTCAACTTTCTTTCCTCCTTTCCCTCATTTTTTGTTTACGATCAGAAAAAATTATTTTACAGTTAAACTGCTAAAAGAGATAAGTAAATAAAGAAAGCTTATGCCCAACCACATTAAAGGGCGTAGACCTGACCCAGTTTGGCTCCCAGAGCGTTCGTCTTCAGGCCTGACATCGCAGAGGTGATATACGACCATCCCCATGGTCCACTGCACTTTAACACCCGAGCCTTGTTACAGAGACAATAGAGACTGTTTTTGATATTCTATCTGGGAGAAACTGACTAAAGTGTTTGGCTAGTAAGTGAGGCCCAGTTGTATATATTTCTGTGACACGGTCTGGTGGATTTCTTTAATTTACCACATTTTCACATCAGTGGCAGGTGAAACTGAAGTGATTTAATTGTCATACCTTGGTGAGCTGCAAAATTACAAATTCGGGCTCCACTGGAACAGTATGGTTCAATTAGTGCATAATTACATCTAAATAATTTACTATAGACAGGCCAACAAACACCCATAATAATTAATACTATAATTAATACTATACTAAATAACAAGATGCTGCACTGTCTCTTGGTCTGAGATTATTTGTTTTCTTTTTTATGTGTCAACGCCCACACCTGTGCAGGCGTCGACTTTTTTAACAGTTAACTCAAAACAGTTTTAAAGGTGGATTATTGAAGCAAATGTAAAGTGGTAAAAACGTCCAAAAGAACCTCAGATCACTAAGGGTTAAAGAAAACCTATTTAACAACCTACACCTGATTGTGTAAGAAACACTGGGGGACACTTGTAAGAAACTAGAAACTGAGAAATAGCTCACAGTAAAGCTGCTGTGGATATTTGTATGTCTATGTATGATA